>JACEIK010005725.1:4164-19426 GCA_018107945.1 Datura stramonium
ATCTACCCAAGAGCATATGGACATTGCACGAATATAGGCCTTTGCTAAAAGGGCCAAGGATTTGGTCCACATGATTCATGATACTTGTAGGGGACAGGAGCAGAGGAAGAGGGCTAGAACTGTGAGGTCTTATAGAGAGTCTAGAGGAGACTCTGGGGTTTAGTCGCCCAGACAGCTGACACGACCTGTGGTGAGTGCTCCACCTCAACTAGGAGGACCGAGGATAGACCATAGTTCAGCTCCATCTGGTTCTCAATGTCAGGAGACCTCCGATACCCCCATGTGCTTAGTATGGTATGATTCATCTAGGGAAGTATCATTTGGGTCAGGATATATGTTATCAATGTGGACAGCCTTGCTAGTATATGCGACAGTGTCCAATGAGGACTAGGGGTGATACAACATAGCCTACATGTTCAACAATAGCATCATCACCCTCAGTTTGGCCTCCCAGGCTTAGTTATTAGCCTGTAGCAAGATGTGGTAAGGGTAAGAGGGGAGAAGCTTCTGGTTCAGGGATGGTGTAGAATCAATTTTATACTTTAGGTGGTCTCCAGGACTAGGAGTCATCTCCTGATATTGTTACAGGATCTTTGATTATATTCTCCTATACTATTTATGCTTTGATTTGTCCAAGATCTACATTATTGTATGTTACTCCTCTGATAGCGAGTCTGTTTGAGATAGCTCCTGAATTATTGGCTAGCCATTTGTTAGAGCTACGCCAATTGGTGAATCTGAGTTAGCTAAAGAGTGTACCGTGGTTGTACGGTTTGAGTATGCGATAGATCTTCATTAGTTAATCTAGTTGAGCTTTGAGTGGTAGATTTTTATGTTATCATGGGTGTGGATTGGTTAGTGCCGTGTTTTGCTAATGTTGAATGCCGACAAAGATTGTCAGATTTCAATTTTCTGATGAGCCATTCTTGGAATCGAAGTGCAATGCTGCTACACCTAAAGGTAAGTTTATTTCATACCTTAAGGCCCAAAATATGGAGTCCAAAGGCTACATTTCACACATATTCTGAGTTAGAGACTTGACCAACAAGCGTTGACTATCCAGTTAATCCCAGTGGTAAATGAGTTTTCAGCAGTATTCCCAGAGAACTTACCTGGAGTTCCTCCTGAGAGGAAGATCGACTTTTCCATTGATCTACTTCTTGGTACTCTTCCCATATCGATCCCTCCTAATAGGATGGCTCTGGTAGAGGTAAGGAAGTTAAATGAGCCGCTGAGAGATTTTCTTGAGAAGGGATTCATATGATCTAGTGCATCACCTTAGGGTGCACCAATGCTCTTTATGCGAAAGAAAGATGGGTCGTTAAGGATGTGAATTGGCTACATGCAGTTGAATAATGTGATAATTAAGAATAAGTATCCACTTCTCCGGATTGATGTCTTATTCGATCAGCGATAAGGCGGCAGATGCTTTTCAAAGATTTTAATGGGATTCGATACCACCAGTTACAATTTAAGGAAGTTGATATCCCTAAGACTGCCTTCAGAACAAGATACGAGATTTATGAGTTCTTCGTGATGTGATTTGGGTTTACTAATGCACCAACAACTTTAATGGATTTGATGAATAGGGTATTTAGGCCCTTCTTTGATGTATTTATGATTGTCTTTATTGATGACATCCCGATTTATTCACGATTAAAGGCTAAGCATATAAATCACCTAAGAGTTGTGTTACAGTCTCTATAGGAGCACAGGTTGTATGCTAAATTTTGTAAGTGTGAATTTTGTCTAACATCTATGGTTTTTCTTGGTCATGTAATTACAGTTAAAGGTATAAGAGTGGATAGTCAGAAAAAAGAGGCGGTTGGCCCAAACCCTTGAATCCTATAGAGGTTCATAGCTTTTTGGTTTTCGCAGGGTATTATTGTAGATTTGTAGATATTGACTTCATNGGTTCATAGCTTTTTGGTTTTCGCAGGGTATTATTGTAGATTTGTAGGACTTTCTTATATTCACGTTGTTGACAAAGTTTACTCAAAGCAACTAAGTTGCAGCGGTCAGATGCGTGCAAACACAGTTTTTCAGGAATTGAAAGATAGGTTGACTTCAACAACTGTCTTGACTCTTTCAAAAGATACAGAGGGTTATGTGGTTTATTTTGATGCTTCTAGGATTGGCTTAGGTTGTATTTTGATGCAACACAACAAATTCATTGTCTATGCTTCGAGGAAACTGAGGATGCACGAGAAAAATCACCCTACCCATGATCTAGAGTTGGTAGCGATGGTGTTCGTGCTGAACATCATCCATCACTAATTGTATGGGGTGCATGTTGATATTTTTATCTATCATAAAAGCCTTCAGTACCTGTCCCAACAGAATGAGTTGAATTTATGATAGTGAAGGTGGCTATAATTGTAGAAGGATTATGATGTTGGCATTCTAAACCATCCTTGCAAAGCTAATGTTTTGGATGATTCTTTAAGTCGCAAGACTATGGGTAGCTTGAGTGATGTTAAATTTGACAGTGTTGAAATAGTGAATACTACATAGCAATTAGCTAAGCTGCATATTCTCATGCTAGATACTAAAGATGGAGGTGTAGTAGTTCAGAACATTACAAAATCCTTCTTGGTGTCAGAAGTTACGTAATGAAAAAATTAGGATCTAAAATAGGTAGCTAAGAGATAACATTCCAAAACAGAAGGAGGCCTTGTTTGAGTGTAGACCAGATATGGTTCTCAGATACCAGACTCATTTATGTTTGCCAAATGCAGACAAGCTATGGGAGAAAATCATGAGTGAATCTCCCTACTCTCAGTATTCAGTACATCCAAGAGCCAAGAAGATGTTTCATGACCTGAAATAGCTATAATAGTTGAATGGAATGCAAAAGGACATTATATGTTTGTGGTCTGGTTCTTAATAGCTAGCAGGTGAAGGTCGAGCACCAAAGACCTGGAGGCTTGACTTAGAATATGGAGATTCTAGCATGAAAGTGGGAAATGATTAATGTGGATCTTATTAGTAGGTTTTTGCGGACAAGCAAGAAGTGTAAATCCATCTGGGTAATAGTAGATAGATAAACTAAATCAGCTCACTTTCTGCTGGTCAGGACGACTTATGTCGTGGAGGATTTTTCTAGGTTGTATATCTATGAGATAGTCTGCCTACATGGCGTTCCATTATCCATTATTTCAGATAGAGGCACACAATTTACGGTGATCTTATGGAAGTCCTTCTAGAAGGTCTAGGCACTCAGGTGAATCTCAACACTGCATTTCACTCTAGATAGATGGACAGGATGAACGGACCATTTAGACACTCAAAGATATGTTGCATGCTTGTATTTTAGACTTTGGGGGAAGCTGTGATGAATATATTCCCCTAATAGAAAATATGCTTGTAATAATTTTTATTAGGAAAGCATTCAAATGGCTCCGTATGAAGTTTTGTTTAGATCGCCAATCAGTTGGTTTGAACTTAGAAAAGTAGAACTATTGGAGCCATATCTAGTGTAGCAAGCTATAGAAAAAGTAAGTTTTATTATAAATCGAATTCTGTAACACACCTAAAGTATCTAAGACTTGATTCGAGATTGAAAATATGATCAACAGAAAAAGTTTGAAAAATGTCTCAGAACGACTCATTGTAAGAGTCATGGTGAGGAGTAACGGGAAGTATGACTGATTCATGATATGTTTCTAGTTGACAGGTTCTAGACCAATGAGTTAAGGTATAACCCGTTTGTTGATGTAACATGTCATAGTCTAGAGTCTTCATTTGTTTCTGGAGTGCCAGGGTAGGATGGAATGAATCATGGTATGACTCATTATAGGGAACAATAAGCCATAATTTGTACTCGTGAGAAGGAGTAGAGGAGTTGGAAGCATTAGCAATGAATGGGTCCAACGAGCAATCGTCACAACGTATGACCCATTGCTTGGGTCCCTTGGGTGGATTCAAAAACTATGCATAAAGTCAGTGGGGACAACGAGAGGAAGTGATGAGTCATTGTGGCGAGTAACGACTAGTCCTGTCTAACCGTTATTTGAAGATCAGACAATGGGGGATTAAGGCTGATTTGGCAATGGGAGGAAACCACGGGTCATTATTTCATGGTACAACCCGTGGTATGACTCGGGGCATATGGCAGTGCCTTTTTTCTTGCGTAATCATTAAGTGTATTTTAATAATTCTTAAGCACCTAAGTCCTAAACTGAATTGTTTTAATTCATGAAAGGAGTGTTTTAAGAGGGTTTAGCCTATATAAAGTTATTAGGATCCCCATGCATGCAAGGCATTGAATTCTCTTGGAAGATCAAGCTAGAATTCTCTCAAATCTTTTCCAATTCTCTTGGGCTTTCAAAGGTAAGTTGAGAATCAATTACCCAGGTATGTAGGCTATGATTCAGAGTTTCCTTTCAATATCATGCCCACATTCTTTCTCAAGTTCATGAATTCAAGTTCTAATTCAAGTATATAATCTTTTAGGGTTTTAACTCATTTTATGAAATTCTCTATGATATGTTTGTGGGTCAATTCCCGTCATGTTCTAAAGAATGTTTTAAGATTTATGGGCATATTTTATATACAGTTTGATTATAAGTTCAGGATTTCAAGTTATTAGAAATTATGCCCTATTATGGAAGTTTTATGAAAAGTCAAGTTTATGATTCATGATTTCATTTATGATGAGATATCTAGCATGAATGAATGTTTATAAATCACCCCTGTTTGAATCTATAATTTTAACTTAAGAAGTCTACTGCAAATATGCATGATCTTAAAATTTGGGCAATCCCACATAAGTTGTGTATGTTTTCATGATTTAGCTCAGTTTTATAAGATCATATTACTATATGGTTTGGAGTCAATGTTCCTAATTCAGCTTATGGTATGTTTGGAGCGAGGACTCCCCATGTTCAGGTTCAAGACTATGCATGTAATTATAATTTAAGCTTCGCTAGAAAACGATGGGAGCACTATGCAAGTTTTTGGGAGTAGTGTCAGGAACTGAGTAGGCTAAGCGTTCAAGTAAACCCCGGGTCTCAAAACTACGTACCAACGTAGATATACAGATACAGTGGGATCTCCCTTGAGATTTTTCCCTTCCCACAAAGGGCCTTGGCTTGATATCGATATCATGGTATCGTCCTTAGACCTAGAAATATTTTGGAAGGCTCTACTCACTTGAGTGTGATAGTTGGGGCATCATGGTATCGGTTATGATAGGTCACCTTTTGTTCCTCATGATTTCAGTTATCCATGTTCATCACTTATGATATTATGTTTTACAGCAGGTTTGGTCCAATGACTGGTTTATGAACTTTTACTTATCATTTCAGCTATGATAAGTCATTTGATTTCTATTTTTAACCTCGGGTCATTCTATTCAATTATGATGCTCAACTTATGACTATATATGTCTCAAATTCAGGTTTCAACATGTAGTCCTTACTCTCATGATATACTGATTAATATTTATATGCATGATTTTAGTTAAAATTTACTCAGCATATTTTACTTACCTTACATACTCAGTATATTCCAAGTACTGACCGCATATTCTCTACTATATCATTTCATGATACAGTTCCAAGCAATCAGACTAAGGTTCATTGTTAGTCCATCTCCCCAATAGTCCATCTCAGTTCCCGTTATTGGTGAGTCCTCATCTTTTGAGGACATTTAGTTTAGTGTTTGATTATGCTATTTCAGTTTCAGACTTTAGCTAGTAGGGGATTTTGTCCCATTAACTCATCAGATAGTTTAGAGGCTTATTAGACTTTATGTTGACTTTCAGCTTTATTAAGTGTTGAGTCCGTTTATGATCGTTTTTATACATTATGTTATTCACACTTCTTCTTATTCATGTTTAAGTTATAAGTTTCCTCTTTAATGTATGCTATTTAGTTGTTATATTCATGCCATGGCTCGACAAGCCATTTTGGTTCTAGGTTCTGTGTCTCGGCCTGGGGTCCCAGCTCGGGTCGTGACAAACTTGGTATCAGAGTATATACTTAGAGTGTACTAAGGTGTCTAGAAACCGCATTGAGTAGTCTTTTCAATGGGTGTGAAGCCTGCCACACTTATGGGGAAGAGGCTACAAAATGTTTTAGGAAATTTTCCTTCTTTCATGATCCATGTCGTGTGATAAAGTATCTCTCTATCCTTCTAAGTTTTGCTATAAGTATTTTCAGAATCATGCCTCCACATTGAGTGAATAGAAGAAGGAACGGCAATGGAAATGGTCATGACAACCATCTCAGGCGCATAAGTGTGGCAGGCTTCACACCCATTGAAAAGGGAGTTATAGACAGTTGCAGTAGATGTTTGGTGGAGGATATTGCCATCAGTCCTACCATAGGTCGTCAACACAAATTTCATCATCAACCAGTGTTCCGTTTAGATCTAACGTGATCAGAGGGGTAGAGCATTAGGCTCTAGAGGTTAGGGGAGCATGTTAGGAAAGCCAAGCATTCCAGTTTGCAGCAAGTGTGGTAGGAGGCATACCGGAGAGTGCTTAGCGGGTTCAGGTGTGTGTTTCATGTGTTGGAAGCTCGGACATCTTCTTAGAGGCTGCCCTTCACCTAGACAGGGCCTCTAGAGGCCATTACCCAGCCACTAGTTGAACAGCTCCACCAGCACGCTCATCTCAGTCGGGTGCATCCACTAGTGTAGGTGGTGGCCAGCATCAAAATAGATTTGATGCCCTCTTATCTCGTTAGGAGCAGGAGTCCTTTCCAGATGTGGTCACTGTTATGTTACGAGTATTCCATCTTGATGTGTATGAATTGTTAGATCCAGTGGCTACTTTATCTTTTGTAACTCTTTATATTGCTATTAGTTTTGGAGTCTGTCCCAAATTCCTATTAGAACCCTTCTCAGTCTCTACTCCAGTTAGAAACTCAGTTATAGCTCGATGGGTGTACAGAAATTACCCTATCACGGACCACATTTTATTCCTTTTTTTGGAATACAGAGACTAGGCTGTTTGATTTAACTAATGCTTCAAGATGCGAACCCTATTTCCAAATATATGTTGCACCCAATTCTGTTAATTGAACTAGTGAGACTAGTTTTGTGCTTCCAAAAGATGGTATAACATGCGGTCCACATCTTGAAGATGCGGACCATCTTTTCCCCTACTAATTGAAGTGTGCTTATTGTTTTTAAGTTGTTCAATTCAACATGTCTAACATTTATTGTGTGATCAAAGGAAATGACACCAAAAAGAGGAGCACCAAGGGATGGTATGTCTAATTCACAAAAGAGGTCCCGACGTCAGGACATAGATAGAACTCAGGCCGTTTCACCTGCCCTCTTAGCAAGGGTGGTTTCAGGAGACACCCCATCTCAGGGTCATCATCCCAATCATCAAAGTAATATACCATAGCCTAGTTGAGTGGCCAACAAATCAATCTATCTTCTGGGGAGTCTTTAAGTGAGGACTTCTCTAGTCAAACACCATTCCCTTAGGTTGATTTAGCATAGTAAAGAAGGAAGCAAGGGGAGGATATGTTCTTGAGAGGGTAGGAAATATAGGATTCCCGTGATAGATAGCTTAAGGGCCAGGACAATCACAATGGTAAACACCATTGGTGCATCCCAAAGGAAAGGACTATTAGTACCATTGGGTTGAATTAATACCTGGATATCATAGAGCATATTTAGTTCCAGAATTTGGAATTTTGATTCAGTTCCAACACTAGGAATTTCGCCTCTGTCCTCAAGGACAGTATATCCAGACTCGTACAGGAGTTCTATGCAGTGTATGGGGCGTTTTTTCAATGGACCAACTTTGGATTGCGATCTCAAACAGACCCACTCATATTAGTTATTATTCATGGAGTGTCGATTTATATCAGCTCTGAGGAAATGAACTGGTACTACCTCTATGATAGATATGAGGTCATTTAAACCTCCGCTTATAATGTAGTAGTAGAATTAGTAGGGTGAGCTGGGACATATATAACTGGTGTTATTGCTCAGGGTACACCTACATGGGACGCTTTTGACATTTTTAAAAGTATTTGCGGCTTCAAGCCATATTTTTGTGGAATATCATATGTAACAGGATATGTCTGACTAAGAGTGACAACAAACTTCCATATGGGTATACATTGGTCTTGGCAGTGATTTTTGATTAGAAGAGGGATAACATAGGGAAAATATTAGTATTGTGAATCGGTGTTGTGACAGAAATTATGCAATTAACTAGGGAAGTGTTCCCCGTGGCTTCTTCTTATCCATAATCACTGCCATGATCAAACAAAATGATGTCTTATAGATAACGAATGACCTAGATATTGTATTTATAAGAGATGCCTCAAATAACACTTTTGCCCTCAAGTAATTGATTTTAAAAATTAGAAATGTCCATCGAGGAAGGGGCTTGGCGCTCTGCGCCATCTACTGCGCCAAGGTGTTAGAATCAATTCTACAGTTTAGGCTCTGGTGTGCCACGTCAGCCATCTCACTAGAGTGTTAAAATGTGTTTTTTCTGAAGTTTAGGCTCTAGCGTGCCATGCCACCCAAAGCACCAAAGTGTTAGTCAAATTTCTAAGTTGAACCCTTATGGCGCACCACTCCATCCAAACCACCAATGTATTGGAAAAATCTCCTAAGTGTAGATGCTTCTGATGCACCACGCCTCTCATCTTGCAAGGGTGTTGATCAAATTACCCTCTAAAGTTTAGGCCTGGCATGCCACGCCCCCCATAGAACCAACGTTGGTGCATATTCCTTTGAAATTCAGGGGTTGGCGCGCCACACCAGTCATAGCACCAAGCCAACGTTGGTGAACTCTTCTTTTTTCACACCTTGGGCCATTTTTTAGTCCTTCTTCCTTGGTTTCCTGCTCAAAAACATTTATAGACATGTGTTAGCTCAAAAGACACACAAAAACATGAATTCATGCATTTTATAAGGATTATGAACTCAAAACAAGAAAAATATGGGTAAAAATATGGCAAATGGGCATAAGAATATGCCCAACATCACCACCCCACACTTAAACCATTATTCATCCTTGAACAATCCTCAATTCTGCGCACAAGCTCATTTTTTCTCACCACTTTTCAGCTCTATCAATTCACACTCAACCAACTATCATAGACCATATGATTAAGTGGTTCATCAACTCATAGCATTTCACATCAAGCACATATAGAGGTTTCATATTCAAGACTATACAACATCTATAACCGACTCAATTTTTCAAAACAAGGCCAACATGATTAAGAAAGAAATATGGTACACCAACTTAAACATCTTATGCCCCTCACTTTTAGTGATGTTCATCTCTCAAATTATAAATGCACAACATGGAATATAATAAGCAAGGCACACTCACACTCAGAAATGATGTATCATACACATACGACATACCATAAGCTTGCTCTTTGTGTACACTTAGACTACTTAGTTATTTCAAAAGATTAAGATCACAAGGACTTTTTTTGGTTGCTATGTGGGCTAAGGGATGGGTAGGAATGATCTTTCTTTGATAGTGACTATCAATCCTAAGCACATTTAAGACATTTTTCATTTTTCATGTCCACCACTTTTTCCCTTATTGTTCACCTTTCACTCCACTCACCCATTTTCATTTCTTTTCATACTCCTTTATTCATTACATGACTACTAGTTTCTACTTGTAGAATCAATAAGAATATTCAATAACTCTTTCATTCATTGTTCTAGCAGCAAGTAAACAACATTTTTGGGACCCCTTCTTCCTACTTTCTCTTCGTACTGTCCACACAATTTTCTTTCTTTTCTTTCCCTTATAATTCATACATTGGTGGACCTTCATTTTCAAGTTTCAAAGTTCCTAAGACTATTTTGAATCATTAATTCTGGAGGTCAAATAACAAAAGGGAATAGGCTACTTTTGTGGCTAAGAAAATTATAATGCTTATGGCTCAAGGGGGTTAACTAGGGAAAATATTCAGGAAGGTAAAACAAACATGAAAAACATGACTAATTCAAAGAAATTCCTTAATCATCTCTTAACTCTCTAATAACTATCCATCCAACATACACTAAGGCAATTCCTAGATGCTACATAATGTACAAACACAACAATTAAACTCACCACACATGGCATTAAGAGCTTAGTCAGTTTCCTATAGCTACACATGCATACAATCACATTGGATGATATTTTTTTCATTATTAAGCCCTAAAAGTGTCTTGAGTCGAGCTAAAGAACTATGTGTTTCTCTCATAGAACTCTCACTTATGCAATTAAAATGACCACTTCACTAACTCAAGCATAGCTGCTAAGTGGAATGTCAAAGAGCACGCAAGTGATTTATTTCCGATTTAATCCTAAAAATAAAAAAAATGTGACTAATTTCCCTTATGAAGATCATCATCCATACATCATAGGGAAGAGTCACTACTCTATGATGATAAAAACATAAAAATTGAATCTAAAATTATACCAAACAAACTCAACTACTAGAGACGAACAAATCATCACAAACATAACAAGGAATCATCCAGGTTCATAGTCATCAACATTACTATCTATTACAAATAAGACCTAATCAATCACAGAGCTACTACCATAGAGAATAAAAACTAATGTTATAGCCTACTATGAATTTAGCAAAGAAAGAGCAAACAAGAAATCTTTCCTCCACCCTATACTTAAATGGTGCACTGTCCTCAGTGCACAAACAAATATATCAAGTAGGTAGAGAAAAGAAACTTCATGGGCCGCTATGCACAGTTACTATCATTAGTATTGTACTCCTGATCATCATCATCATTGACATCAATTTGCATGGCTCCCATGGCAGCATCATCCTCCTAATAATTATCATTATCCTATGATGCATGTCTAGCATCTTGATCATGCCATCTCGTAAGCTATTATCCCGAGCCTTCCAAACAGCTATAGTGAGAAGTGGAGCTACAGATGTGATGGACTTCTTTACCTTCACAAAATACATAATTTTGCCCGCCAGGTGCCGTACCAAAGGTAGTTACAGATCTGTCTCCTTTTCCTCAATGCCAGCATCTCTCAAAAACCAAGTCAGTAGACAGTCATAACAGTACTTCCACCTGAAGCTGTCCCTCGATCTCCTCATGTTGTCTCGAAGCACTACACGAAAGTTTATTGGTAGCCTTTTCATCAGCATGTATATCAACAAGACTCGCTCTCTAATGATCTCCATTATGTTTGTCCCAAGGAGAATCATGGCACAAATAACTTCACCCAAACTTTTGCCTCCTTACTCAAGTAGGAGAATGCAAGTATGGAATGAGTGCCTTATTGTCCCTTTCCCAATGGGTGGATGAGTGCTCACCACATAGAGTATGGAGAATGTCGCGGTATGGGGACTTCTGTAGGAGAATGAAGTACTTGAATGGGTCTACCACAAGTGTACTGAGGAAGGAATTAAATCTCTTAAAAGTGAATCGAACCACCTGACTCCATATTTTGAACTTGGTGCTCTCTCTAAAGGAAGAGTCCCAATTTGCATAAAATTCCCTCACCAATGTGAGATTGCAATCCTCAGGCTCGTCAAACATATATTCCAATTCCAACTCGCGGACCTTGTACGAGGCGGCCTTTTTTAGTCTAGTTCTTAGTAGCATATTTGGCCTCCTTTTGTGTTTTGAACCATGTTAATCCATGAGGCTCCACAGTTTTGCTCCAATATCCTAGCAGGGGTTCTCTTGGCGGCTGATGAACTAGTTCTTTTTGTTCCATTAGAAGACGCTTGAGACCCTTGTTAGCAATCTCCACTCCCTTTCCTTTGTCAACTTTTTATGTCATGACACCTGCTAATCAACAACCAAGAACTTCACAAGATTAGTTCGTGAACAAAAATGCTAGCTAATTAGGTGTAATGGGTGCAAAATGACCCCACACTTAATTGCTAGCATACTCGTAAGTACTTGTCAAATTGTGTACTCAAGACTTCCCCATTATCATCCCAAATCTCAACATCCATATTATCCACTAACTTTACACTACAACAAAGTTAATGAATTTTTTCATATATCTCCTCTTTTTTTTCTTTTCTTTTCAAGGATGTCTCACTTTGGCTATTCCTTACACCTTCCCACCAATTCCAGTAACCCACATATGTAAGTAGTTATAATTAATTCATTCAACAGCCAACATAAAATTTACCTAAAACCCATAATAAATTAATATGAATTTTCAACAACTCAAGATTCTTCACATTCAAGAATTTAAGAACTATGCACTTTATCTCTCTACAATCAATGTTTTATCCACCAATTTCATGAAATTCAATTAATCACCCCCTTCATTCCAACAACTTCAAATCACTAAATTCAACCAAAACTAAGAAACCCAAAAAGGATTATCATGGATGAATTTGAGAGATTAAAGCTAATGAAACCCATATTATGAAATTCAACATTTTCACTAGAAATGGTGAGTTTGGGTCTTTAACTTAGGGACGAAGGGTTTGGGAGCATGCTCTTTACACTAAATAACCAAGAGAGAAGAGACTTACTTACTTGATTTTGAGATATTAGCTTCATTAAGCTTCTTGGAGAAGACATCAAAGGAGGGAATGGGGAGAGGGAGTTACGACTTAGGGGAGGGAAGAGAGGGAATTTTATTGCTTTTTATTTTTCACTTTTTAATGTGAGAGGATGAATGGGGATTTTAAAAAATGGTGTGGATCATGGGATTTTTATTAGTTTTAATGTCCTTGGGTCAAATTTTGACCCATTGACAAAATAATTTTCGTACAGGACACCCATGGCGTTGTGCACCAATCACCTCACCACACTTTTAGAATATAATTTTATTTGTGGACTGGGTCATAGCACCAACCTAATTTTTTTTTTCTTAAGTTTAACACCTAGCGCCCCACGACAGGTATCTCGCCCCAGACTTAAACTTTTTCAACTCATTTTCCCAACTCTTTTTACCACAAAAGTCGTGTTCATCTCTACAAAATAAAAAAAAATGTTCGAAAAATGGGGTTGCATCCCACCAAGAGCCATAGTTACAATCATGGCACGAAATTCACGGATTTCCTTCTGTACAGTGCCTAATTTAACATCGAGGCATGACGAATGTACTTATCACTTATTAATTCGAGTGAGATGGTTAGGATCCTGAAAACCTGTTAAATTTTAATGTAGCACATGCTGCTCAGTTACCTGCTTACACCTTTCAGGCTCTACTGTAAGATTCATTATGAACTCCTTATAGTGAACTGGAATCCTTATCGCTCTAAAAACCTTTAAGACTGCCTCCTGAAAATCCACACTCATCGACATCTTTCCCAACTTCATCGATATAACTGCATCGGCAGTGGATAGGAATCCTCTCCCCAAAATGAGGGGAACTACTACATCTACTTTGTAATATAGAATTTTGAAGTCCACTTGTAACATGAAAGGTCCAACCTTGATCAAGATGTACTCTATGATTCCGTCAGGATATGCAAGAGACCGGTTGGCAAGCTGCAATGTCACTTTTGTAGGATGTTGTTCACCAAAATTAAAGGTTCTGCTCAAGGGTGAAAACATCAAATTAATTCTCACACCCAAGTCACACAGTGCTAAATCAAGTTCTTTATTCACCATAATCACTGTAATGGTGAAGCTCCTGGGGTATTTCATCTTTTTTGAAATTTTTTTCTACACCCGAGAACTGCACTCTTCTGTGACAGCCACAGTCTTAATCTCTATAAGCCTCCTCTTATTTTCCATAATATCCTTCAGATAATTGGTATATTTTATAACTTCCTGCAAAAGCTCCACTAATGGTAAGTTAACATGTACCTGCATCAATATATCGAGACATTTTTGGCAAGTTATGTCCTCCTTCTGCTTCTTAAACTATTGTGGAAATAGAGGGGATGGTATGGCTTCTACCACTTCCATATTTGAGTTCCTTGACTCACCAACCTCCTATATGGATATCACAACCTGCTCTGCATCAACTTCTTATCTTTGGGGATCACCTCACCCAGCTCTTTACTATTGCAGAAATAATTTCTCGGTGTTACCAAAAAATGCCTCTTGCATTCTGTTAGTCTGCTGAAGAGCCAATTTCCCCATCTATCTCTCTAGCTCATGGATGGAATTCTGCATCTTATTAACCAACTGAGTCTGCTGAACCATCCACTGCTTCATCATTCCCTCTAATGAACTACTAGGCTGCTTGCCCTGCGATCTTGGATAGTTATTCTGAGGCCTTTGGAAATTCTGATTCCCTCCCCATGAGGGATTAGTTGTATTTTGGTACCCCTAGTTATAACTGTTACTGCAAAACCTCCACTACGACCTTATTGTCCCATAAAATATACAGATTCTAATTTTAGTGGACAACCTGAAAAAGTGTAGGTTTCTCCACACACCATACATGATGGTGGTGGAGTCTGGACCTGGTCGACCTTTTTAACCTAGCTTCTTGATGGTGTGGTCATGAGCTTGCTGATCACATTCACCAGTTGACTGATGTTTGCTTAGATTGCTGCTACAACACCACCTACCTCAAGCTTTCTTAGCACCTTGCCAGTTGTGAACCCTCTATCTGAGTCCTGATAGTCTTGACTCCCCACTGAAATGAGATTCAAAAGAGGTTCTATCTCATCATTTCTTTTGGAAAAAAGTTGTCCCTGTGTGGTAGCGTCAACCAAGATTTTGGACTTCGATTTTAACCCTCTATAAAATTGTACCTGATAATCTCTTTCGGCTGCTTGTGGCGTGAGCAATCTATCAAGTATCCCTTGTATCATTCCCAAGCCTGAGAAAAGGTTTCACCATCTATCTGCACAAAATCGGAGATCTTCCCTCTCCACTCTTTTATCCTCCTTGAAAAGAAGAACCTGCTGATGAATTTGTTGGAAAGAGCATCCAAAGTGGTGATGGAACCTGTAGGCTCATTCTGAAGCCAATCCTTGGACATACAAATCAACGAGAACAAAAACAACGTAAGCTAAACATACTCATTTGATACGTTGTGATACTTAAAGTTCTCACCCAGCTCCATGAATGTCATTAGATGCCTGTGAGGATCCTTTTGCAGCTTGCCCTGATATTGGCAAGTATTTTGGACCAACTGCACAGTCCCTTCCTTCAAATCGAAGTTACCAGTGATGGCTGGCTTGATGATGCTTTAGAAACATTCTCCATGTTTGGCCCAGCAATGTTATGTATGGTAACCCTCTCCTGGTTTCTACCTTGTACTTGCTCGTTATTCTCCATAGTTAACCTGAGAAAGGTTCTCTCAATTTCTGGATCAAAAGAAGCAAAATGTGGTCCCTGACTTCATGTACTTGGCATA
>JACEIK010005725.1:23830-45756 GCA_018107945.1 Datura stramonium
AATATTATGATTATTTCAAGAATATGATATATAGCATGTTGTCCTTACTCTCATGTTCTATCTTGTTTTATACTTATGATTTCAGATTATTACCTTACTAGCATGTTTAACTTTCTCTACGTACTTAATATATTAAAAGTACTGACCGCATACTCTATACTATATCATTTCATAATATAGATCTAGGTACTCAGACTCAGCCCACAGTAAGAAATGTTTCAGACTTGATCAACTAGCAGGGGTGAGTCCTAATCTCTTAAGGAGTAGAGTTATCTACTTTATTAAGTTATTTTACCTCATTTTATTTTCAAACTTTGGAGTTAGCTGGGGGCTTCTCCCAGCAGCTCATTAGTTAGTAGAGGCTTTCTACATGTAGTTAGTATGTTCAACTTTGTGACTCAATATTTACATCATTAGATTATCTTGTTATTCGTAAGGGAATATCTTACATTTCAATTAGCTTCTGCTCAGTTTTCTTTATAACTTTTATTTATCTAGTAATATGCGAGACATGGGTAAGCTTGGAGCCATTTTTCATTCTAGTTCCTGTATCTCGATCTAGAGTTTATGTTTGGGTCATGACAGGTTGTGATGAACTTTTGTAATATTGGAGTCGGTAGTCGGCTCAGCCCTGTCGATTGAACGTTGGTGGCCATGGTGATGCTTGGGTTGGGTTGGTTGTGTTCCTTGTTGTTACTTTTTAGTAGTGTGGTTTGTGAGCTTCTTGTAAAGCTATGGGATGCACTAGTAAGGATGGTGATCCTTAACTCAGTTAGTGGCTCGTTGGTGGACCGCTAGGCGTGCGAAAATAGTACTATGTTATGATAGTTGGTTGGTGGAGGTTTCAGAATCAGTTTTTGGTTGTTTGAACATGCATTGTAATTTTAATTGATTCTGATTTTATGGATGTGTGATTTTTTATGTATTTGTGTTGAGGCCCTTGGGATTTGTGGATATCCAATGCTGAGAATAGATCAGGCCGCAGGGTTGAGTCCAATGGGTAGAACAATTGGCCTATGGTAAAGTTGAGTTTTCCTCCTATAGGGCCATTTCGAGACATGAAAGACCTACGGGGAGGTACATGCCTCCATAACACCATATATGTCTGTTCTAAGCCTTTTTGGGATCACGATTGGCTCTCCTGAATGGATGGATCTCTGCTAACTATGCGCAGCGGAGAGAGGGTATGGTATTTCTTGTTTGATGATGTTGATTGACTGGAGTTTACTTTTGAATTGTTTGGCATTATATTATGATTTTTTCGTATGTTATCTTTTATCTGATAGCAGTTGATGCTAGACATTGGCTGGTGTTAGCTGTGGCTGTCGAGAGGTCTAGATGAGATAGAAGGTGAGCTCTTTTGTCTAGGTGTTTCTTGTTGTTTACTTACTTTGGACTTGTCAGGCTTATGGGGGTCAGGTAGGTTTTGTTTGTGTATTTGCTTGTACTTGCAAGGTTTATGGGGGTCAGGTAGGTTCTATGTATTTACTTAAGTTGAGTTTCTCCTCCTGCTATATCTAGTATATGTAATTAATCTCTAATATGAGTCTTTTAGTTGTTTCTACCTTTCATAGTCAGTTTTTTACAGACGTCCTATTCGGGGCGCTGCTTTCAAGGCTACAGTGATGGTGGGCTGGTAGATCAAGTTCTTAGGTGCTAAGTGGAGTTCCAACTGAGTTGGTGCGCTTAGGTCTATCGGAGTCAAGAGATTTTTTAGTTAAGGGTAGTTCGGGGCCCCGTCCTGATCATTTGATTACTATTGTATTCATAGAGGCTCGTAGATGTCGTTGAAGACCAAGTGGGCTCGATTATGTAGTTCTTTTTTTATTCTATGGCCTTGAAAACCTAATGTTTTTATCTATTAGGTTGTCTGTGAGCCAACTGCCATTTTAGTCTTTCATTTACTCTAATTTAGATTGTGCTGTGATGCCTAAACTCATCGGTTCTGGGTTGTTTCAATTAGATTTTTGGCAGGATGTGCTTGATCAGGTGCAGCACAGGGTGCCAGTTATGCCTCTCCGGATTTGGGGTATGACAATAGATGAACCTTAGTACAAATTTTCACCCACAAATAGATGTACAAGCATAGCGTACTATTCAGACCATGGTGGACATGTTAACGCCCGTGTTATTTATTTCAAGGGAAATTGGGATTATCATTTACCCTTTATAGAATTTGCATATAACAATTGTCATGACCCAAGTTCACACCCTAGCCGTAACACAGGACAAGGAACCTCGAGAGGTTCCAAATCGACCCATGGCATTAACATAGCATACACTTAACATGAGAATGACTGACAACATAAATAAGCGGAAGCTAATAACATGAGACTAATATAAACCATAAAAACAATTTAGTAACACTTACATAAAATGTTTAATCTGTCTAGACAAGTCTGAAAGCCTTCTACTAAACTAATGAGTTACTGGGACAAGCCCCCAACTAACTCCGAAAGTCTACAAACTAAAACATAGTAAGATATGAACATAATCACGTCCTTAGAGGATGAGGACTCACTAGTAGCTACTGAATAGGGACAAAGAGTATCTAACCACGAGGCCGAGTCTGAAAACCCGAATCTATATCATGAAATGATATAGCACAAAAGGCGTGCGGTCAGTACTTGGAATGTACTTAGCATGCGGGATAACATAACAATTAAATAAAACAAATATATAATAAGGACTAAATCACATACATCAACACAACTACCTCATCATGCTATTCACATGCTTTATGGTTTGCATACTTAGATACATACATCGAACTTCTTTTTGAATCTCATTTGTATAACATCTTGGAACTCATGCATAAGGGTAAAATTCTGAACATATAATAAGTGCCAAATTTGAAATTAGTAGCACATTCTGTACTAAATCATTACTGATAGTTGATACTAGGGAGTCACTCTCTACTATGGAGGATCCCCACCGATGCTAGGGAGTCAAACTCTACTATTGAGGATCTCGACTGATGCTAGGGAGTCACTCTCTACTATTGAGGATCTCAAGTGATGCTAGGGATCCACTCTCTACTACTGAGGATCCTGACTGATGCTAGGGAGTCACTATCTACTATGGAGGATCTCGACTATTACTAGAATCTGAGGGGTACTGGTCTGACGTTATACATACATATATATCAGGTATATACTACTGCAGCTAATCAGAAACATGAACATACTCTTCCTTCTTCATACACCCTTCATTACGGAAGGATCGGAGCTACTTTCTGCTAACAACAAGCCCAACATTCAGAAATTTATCAAATTCCAGTTCATATTAATGAGCATGTACTGTAGAGGCATTCATGACCCATATATTCAATTCATATTTCAACATGCATACATTGGTTCATATAATATAGATTTACAGGAAGCTACATGCTTACTCATATCTCAACATATACAACTAAATCATGTGAGAAGTGTACATCTTCATTTCATAAGACCAATTTCACGATCTATTTCAATTCATGAGAAGAATGCATTAGATAAGCCATTGTCATAAATTTACTTCTTACCCCAATTAATTCCATCAAGTCATAGGTACATGCATATTCTACTTTCAATTATTCAAGTCCATGAACTCTAATTTAATCTCATCACATCTATCATTGACATATTCAAATTCTCATGGGTAACAATATAATCATCAGATATTAAACATGGATGCAAGAGATTTGTGATAGTGGAATGACAATGACAAAAACCTTATTTAAAACTCTAATCATTCATGAAGAATATTTCATAACTCCACACTTTTCATTACCCAACACATAATTCAAGATAACCCAAACATTTTATGTCATACTTATCTCATAGTCACAACGGATCTTGAAATTTAAAGAGTTGTAGGAGGATTCACAATCAATCTAAACCCTAGGTCATGCATATTCTAGAATAGTATAAATTGGGCATTTTAAATGAAAATATTTTGGGGCACAAGGATGGAAGAGTATCCTTGTTGAAAAACCCGCAAACCTAGTAGAGAAACCCAGCTTGAAAATTCCCTTGAAGCTTGATGAACACCTTGGTGAAGTTCTTGAATATTGAGAGGAGAAGGAGAAGAAGAGCTTGAGAGATATCTTGAGAGAATGAGGGTTTGGACTTGTATAAAACCCTTGAAAACGTCCTAACAATACACAAAACGACGTAGTAAAAGCATAGGAGTTTACAAAAATAACCCTGAAGAAAACTGACGTAATGAGTCGTCGTCCCGTCCAATGACTTGTCATCTCACCCGTTAAGAACACTACAAAATTCATACAGTTTTATCATTCTTCAGACCACAACCAACATAATGAATCATCGCTAACTTCAATGACTCGTTGAACCCCCTCGTCAAGTGCAGATTACTTCAAAACATAAGATTCCTCAACCCACGATCAACATGACGAGTCATTGCATCCTCTAACAAACCGTCAAGTCCACCCATCAAGTACACTGTATTATACTTCACGACTTCAACTCTTCACCACCCAACGACCAACCTAGCGAGTCGTTGCCAGGAAAGATGACTCGCCAGGTCGTCCTTGGTGACTAGGCTTGCCATGCCCTCCTTATAGTTCCTCACGGGTCAAACCAAGACCCGTTAGGTCTCTTAACGAGTCGTTACCTGACTCGTTCTGAGGCAAATTTCTGCTGACTTTTTTGTTGAGCTTCATCTAACTCTGGGGTCTGGTCTTTAGAACTCCTGGGTGTTATAGCAATAGTTATCATTCTAGCATTTAGACAGCTCCTTATAAGGCTCTCTATGGGCGGAGGTTTACATCTCTGATTGGTTGATTTGAAGTTGGTGAAGAAGAGTTTATAAGACCATACCTATAGTAGCAAGTTATGGAAAAGGTTTAGTTCATAAAAGAAAGGCTAAAGACAACACAAAGACTCTAGATGTTTTATACAGAGTTAGGCAGAGAGACCTAGAGTTTCAGCTTGATGACTGGGTTTATTTGAAGGTTTCACCCGTAAAGGTTGTTATGAGATTTGGGAAGAAAAGGAAGCTTAGTCCCTGCTATATTGGTCCGTATAGGATTTAAAGGAGAGATGGAAAGGTAGCCTATGAGTAGGATTTGTAAGCCGAACAAGCATAAGTTGATCCCTTTTTTCACATATCTATGCTTAAGAAATGTATAGGAGGCCACTCACTCATTGTCCCTTCAGAGAGTATAGGAGTGAATGATAACCTATCATATGAGGAAGTTGTAGTTGAGATTTTAGATTGGTAGGTTCGTAAGCTAAGGAATAAAGAAATTTCTTGGTAAAATTCCTATAGAGGAACCAACATATTGAGGGAGCCACTAGGATTGCCATGCCCTCCTTATAGTTCCTCACGGGTCAAACCACAACCCGTTAGGTATCTTAATGAGTCGTTACCTGACTCGTTCTGAGGCAAATTTCTGCTGACTTTTTTGTTGAGCTTCATCTAACTTTGAGGTCTGGTCTCTAGAACTCCTGGGGTGTTACAATAATAGTTATCATTCTAGCATTTAGATAGCTCCTTATAAGGCTCTCTATGGGCGGAGGTGTAGATCTCCGATTGGTTGATTTGAAGTTGGTGAAGAAGAGTTGATAAGACCATACCTAGAGTAGAAAGTTAGGGAAAAGGTTAAGTTCATAGAAGAAAGGCTAAAGACAGCACAGAGCCTCTAGATGTTTTATACAAAGTTAGGAAGAGAGACCTAGAGTTTCAGGTTGATGACTGGGTTTACTTGAAGGTTTCACCCGTCAAGGTTGTTATGAGATTTGGGAAGGAAAGGAAGCTTAGTCCCCGCTATATTGGTCCATATAGGATTTCAAGGAGAGATGGCAAGGTAGCCTATGAGTAGGATTTGTCAGCCGAACAAGCCTCAGTTGATCCATTTTTTCACATATATATGCTTAATAAATGTATAGGAGGCCACTCACTCATTGTCCCTTCAGAGAGTATAGGAGTGAATGATAACCTATCATATGAGGAAGTTCTAGTTGAGATTTTAGATTGGCAGGTTTGTAAGCTAAGGAACAAAGAAGTTTCTGGTAAAATTCCTATGGAGGAACCATCATATTTAGGGAGCTACTTGGGAAGCTAAAGATGATGTGATGGCCAACTACCCCCATTTATTCACTCCAAGTCCAAAATAATCTTAAGGTATTAATAGTTTCTTATTGTAGCAACTAGTTTGCATTGAGTTCTTAGCATGATTTTTTGTTGCAAAATTTGAGTCAAGTCTTCTCAGTGATATCAACTATTCAAGCCATAGAATTAGCCTTCATTCGAGGACGAATGCTCCCAAAGGTGAGGTAAGTAACAACCCTTAAAAGTCCTTATGATTTTGTCCTGGACATAAAACAAAAACCAACAGAAAAACTATCAAAACCCATATTATGTGTCACATAAAAACTCATTGTGAGAACCAATGGATCGTTACATGACCCATGGTGAGAGGATAGAATTGCATGAAAATGATCCCACGAGTCACATGAAGACTCGATATGTCATGTGAAGGACCATCTTGAGTCGTGGTGAGGAGAATCAAAAACCATTTAGGAAGTGCCTAATGAACACGAGTGTCACCATGAGTCATGGTCACTCACCATGAATAGACGGACGGCTCGTTGTAACTGACAGATAAAAGTTTCTAAACGTGATCCTAAGGGTATTTTAGTAAACTCCTAAGCTTTTTCTCCTAAACTAGTATTTTTTGGGATTCCTAAAGGGATTATTTAGGGGTCTATTATGCCTAAACTCCTATTCCTTCCATTACTACATAAGTTTCAAGATCATAGCTCTCAAGTTCATAAAGCAAGCTAGGAAGTCTTCTTCTCCAAACTAGGGTTATTCAAGCTTGAATCTAAGCTTAACTTCTTAGGTATGTAAGGCTAACTAAAGTAAGAATTTCTATTCATTCGTATTCCCTATATCTATGCAAAAGTTCATTGAGATTAAAGTTGAGGTGTTTGACTAGATTGTTGAATTGTCTTCTTCTTTACCCATGTATTTGAACTTCTATTGTTGAATTCTTCATATGGAGTTATTTATTGATGTCTTTGGTTATTAACCATAATCCTGTTTTATTTAATTGTTGATCATCACCTCTTGATTGTTGATTATTAATTGATGGTTGGTTCATGTCTCTTACCTCATGAATACAATTGCATAAAGTCATGATTTTTAAAAGTGGTGTTTTGAAAGTGTTGAGAATTGAGTTTAATATTATTTTCACAAAGTTGGGAATATTTAAAGAGAGTTACATAAAGAGATTTTGAGAAATAAAGTAAGTTCTTGAGCATGATTTTCCAAACAAGAGTGAACTCTTGTTTTGAAACTCATGAGATGATTTTGAGCATATATGATGTCGCTAAGAACACGTAAACAAACATTGTTGTCAAGTAATATAGGATGGTGAAGTCCCTATATTGATCCATCCGAGACTTGTCAGATTAATTTGTTAAGGTTAACATTTTATTTCACTATTCAAATAAACATAGGTAAATTGGGGAAATGGTTTTGGAAATTATTCAACTAACTTGAAAGCTAAATTAAACTAATGAAAAAAAATCAGTTTTCACAAGTGTTTATAATTCAAATGATGATGAGAATCTAGGGTGTTGGCACTTTCTCTTTCACAGGTTAGGATTCCATTTCTTGCTACTCTCTCGAATATCTAAGAGCTATCTCATGAACCCTAACACCTATATCCCTATGGTTGCAGGAGAAACATGAGACAACGATTGAAGATACTTGTATTCAACTGAATAGGGTTGAAGGATATATCTCTATCTCTTAAAAAAAATAAACTCTTGAACTAATTTGATCAAAATTATTGAAACCTACTATTTGCTTGCTTTTAACCCTCTTAGTTCGGTCTCCAAGTTTAACCAAGAGCCAACAGATAATATTCACAAGGTGATCAGGCTAACAATAATCAATTAAAAAAAGTAAGCATAAATAATCTTGAATGAAGAATTAAAGTCTAGCATAAAAGAGTATTCAAATAATAACCATCAGCTATGAAAAAATTCCTAGAAGAAGAGCTTAGCCACTCATGTTCAAGCGAAAGAGTAAAGAAATCATGTTTCGAATAAAAAGAATAAATTAAAGAAGAAACTCTAGAAGAAAATGAACTTCTTGTCTCTTCTCCCAAAAAACTGCATAAAAACTAATCTTTTTGATCAAAGCCCTCTAACAAAATTTTGTAGATGATATATTTATAATCAAGGTGTGAAATGACTTTTTATCCCTTGAAAAGTTTAGCTTTTAGACTTAATAATCTACCCCGGACATGCCCTGCCACACCATTGCTCCCATCTCACAAAACTTTGGCTTGTTTTCCTATGAAATTTAGCCTCTGGCATGCCGCACCAGCTATTTCTCCAAGGTGTTAGTAAAATTTCTACACTTCTTTGAGCTAGCACGCTGCACCAGCCAATGCACTAGAGTGTTGGAGGATTTCCCTAATTTGGGAATACCTCTGGCGTGCCGCGCCACTCATATCGCCAAGGTGTTGATCAAAATTCTTCTTAAGCTCAAGCTTTGCGTGCCATGCCAGCTATCTCACCAACTTGAGTCCAATTCTCTCTGATGTTTGGTGGCTGGCGTGCGATCCCAGTTATCTTACCAGGCCAACTTTTCCCGAATTCTTCTTTTTTCATACCTTGGGCAATTTTTGAGTTCTTTTCAATTGATTACCTGCTAAAATCATGTAAAAACACTTGGTAGCTCATTTAAAACACATCATCATGAACTTATGCATTTCATAAGGATAATGATCTCAAAATAAGGTGAAATATGGGTAAAGTATGATAAATGGGTATAAGAATATGCCCAAAATCAATAGAACTCACAAATTTTCATAGAGATGTTTGGAGCATAAGGTCTCCCACGTTTATGTATGTTTTGAGAGAAAGACTAAAAAGAGATTTTTAAACATCTATTACATATATAGCTAAAGCGCTTTGTAAAAAGATATTTTTAAGATGCCTTAGATAGGCATAAGTATATGAGCATATGCTTTGGGAGGATTATTTAGCACTGAGTTGGGTGAAGGACTCAGATAACTCTAAAGCCCTGAAGTACGTAGTCAATGTAGGTTAGGATCATGCTGTTTATTTTTGTGACTCCTAAGAGAAGTCCCTAGTAAGGAATTCAGTTATGGATCCATAATTTAAGTTTCATCCTCTTTCCTGGCAACACTTTGGATGGTTCTCCCCAACATAGGCAAGATGTTGGTTCATCATATTCTCTTACATGATGGTTATTAGTTATAAGAAACTCCCAACGTTCTATGATATACATTACTTAAACATGTATTTACAAAGATGATTTTTCTACATGAGTTATATTGCATAACTATCTTACACGTTGATCATATTGAGTTTATTGCATCATTCAAAGCTTCAGTTTTGTTATGATACTGCATTCAGTTACTCCTTCATTTCATCATTTCAGTTCATATACTCTTGCTTAACTGCCGTTTCATTCAACTTTATTACGTATTATACATTTCATGTATTGATGCCATTTGGCACTGCATCTTATTCTGATGTAGACAAGATCAAAAGCAGACACTGTGCTAGGATTCCATTCTCATTCATCTATTGGTGTGGCCTCCTTCTTTTGGAGAGTCTTAATTTTGAGTCATTTTATTTTATAGAGCTTGAGGTAGCTGTGAGAGCCATGTCCCGGTACGTATACTTCAGTTATAGAGGCTTCATAAATATAGTTAGAGTTGAGTCGCTAATGTTACTTTATAACTTTGATTTTTGTTTCAGCTAATAAATCTTAGTTTATTTTATTGAGCCTATATAGTTATTAATTTTGATATGTTTTATTAAGATCTAAACTGATAGTAAGCCAAGCCAAGGTTTCGCTTGGATCAGAAAGGTAGTCTGAGTGCCTCTCGGCATCCAGGGTATAGGCTCGGGGAATGAAAAGTTCAAAGATCTTCTTGATAAAGGTTTCATTCATTTGAGTATTTCACCTTGGGGTGCTCCAGTTCTCTTCCTGCATAAGAAAGATGGTACTCTTAAAATGTGTATTGATTATCACTAGTTGAACAAAGTCACCATAAATAATAATTATCCCCTCCCTAGAATAGATAGCTTGTTCTACCAACGTCAGGGTTCCACTTATTTCTCCAAGTTAGACCTCAGATCTGGCTATCTTCAGTTGAAATTTAGTGAAAGTGACATTCCTAAAATAGATTCTAGGACACATTATGGCCACATTGAGTTCCTTGTCATGTCCTTTCATTTGAGTAATGCTCCTGCATCATTCATGGACTTCATGGACAGAGTGTTTAATAAATATCTGGATATGTTCATTATTTTACTCATCAACAACATCCTAGTCTACTCCTGAAATGAAGAGGATCATGCCAGTCACATTAGAATAGTAAGTCAGACTCATAAGGACTATAACTTATTTGCCATTTTTCTGAGTGTGAATTATAATTGATGTTTGTGGCATTCCTAGGCTGCATAGTTTCCAATAGGGATGGAAATGGGGCAGGTTCAGTGTCAGTGCGGGGAGAACCCGCAAAAAACCACAAAGATTTCAGTCTGCCCACTGTAATGCTTCGAAAACCCTAAGATTAGACCCATGAGTTGAAACAGAGAAAACATGATATTCAGCACCAGGTCACAAGATGAGTCGTTCAGTAACCCATTAGGATGACCATAAGTCGTTAAGTGACTCATGCTGACGAGTTTGACTTAATTAAAAATTTTCAAGTTTAGGGTGACCACGGGTATGACCATGTGTCATGGTCAATCGCACAATCCGTTAGGTCATACATTGTCAAGGATGGTTGAAGGAAGAAGAGAAGCTGGCAGTGTTGGCGATGGGTCATCACCACGACTCGTTGGGTGCACCACGACTCATGGTGTCCCCTGTGGTGATCCTAGGTGATTTCTTGGCAGTGCAGAGGATAGGAGGTGACCATGAGTCGTGGCCACTAGTAATGTGTCACTAAGTGCCTCGTGATGACTATCTAGATGAAGCTTCCAGTGAAGTCAACGACTGCAGACCACGAGTCATGGACTTTGACGACAACTCGTCTAGTCCCTCGTTGGGACTAGCAGTCTTTTTTTCCCTGTGAGTTTAGTAAGGATTTTACGTAATTCCTATGTTCCTAAAGCCTAAACTACGTTTTTTTAAGCCTATAACAGAGGGTATTAACATGGGTTAAGTCATTCTAGCCTATTCAAAACTCATGCATGCAAGTTTGAGGGATTAGAGAGTGATCAAGCATAGTTCATCAAGGTTCTTCCTGAATTCTTCTTCAATTTCATTTGGGTAATCAAGGAAGAGAGTAGAATCAGCTTACCCAGGTATATGAGGCTATGAATTGGAGTCCCTTTCATTCTCAGGCTCTAAACTCTGCTCAAATTTTATGAATTCCAATTCTAAAGTCCAAGTTTCATGATCCATGAAGTTTAGGTTAATTCTTGTTAAATTCGATATGATCTATCGATTGGACAAACTCCTTTATGTATTAAATTATGTTTTATGATCTATGTGCATATTTTATGACTATTTTGAGTATAAATTTATAGATTTGAGTTTAAATCCAATTATGCCCAATTTTGTATGTTTTCATGAAAAGTTAAGTTATGATTACGCTATGATCTTAATCTTAATTAGCCCAATTATGATTTATACTTTATGTGTTGATTTCTCTCAAGTACTAATCATGGATTTATGAAATATCAAGTATATACATGTTTTACAAGTATGCATGAATTTCATGACTTATGAATTTATGATTATGGCCGGCTCATGGGCCTTATTTCATGGCTAGTTCACGTATTTCAAGCATGTTATGATTATTATTATTTAGCTATGCATGAATCTCATGTATGTTTTCTCTATTATCATATGAGCACTATATATATTTTAGGAGTAGTATTTAACATTGAGTAGACTCGGGGTCCAAGCATACCCCGAGTCTCAAAACTACGCGCCTATGTAGCCATGTTGGGACATCCCTTGAGACCGTCCCCTTTGCCCAAATGGACCTTTGGTTGTGATATCACACCTATTTTCATGGTTCTACCCTTGGCAAGGTATGAACACCCTCTCGACTATGGGTTTACAGGTCGGGCTCCATGTGTACTCATGTGGGGTATGTCAGTTATAAGAATCTCCCACTGTTCCTCATGATATATGCGTCATTATGATTATGTACTTTGTCTCAAGTAATGTGTAATAAAGCTCTTCTCTTATGATTATGAAGATGACTGATTTGGCAAATGTTTTGAAAACCTGAGCCCTTATGTTTACATTATGATATTTACGTTATGATCATATTTTCCTACTCTCATGAACTCTTAGGTATTTTGACTATCCATTTTACATACCTTGCTTACTCGGTACATTCCAAGTATCGACCGCATAGTTTATGCTTTATTGTTTTATAATACAGGCTCCGATATCCGGGCTTAGTCCCGCCGATAGTCAAATTCCCAGAGTTAGCTTTCGTCAGCCTTAGTTGGTGAGTCCTCATCTTGCGAGGACCCTTTCTTATCAATTGTATTACATCTTTTAAGTTTCATATTCTAGTGAGTTAGTCGGGGTCTTGTCCCAACAACTCATCAGTGTTAGAGGCTTTTTCAGACATAGATTGTATTTAGCTTCAGGCTCGTGTTGTAAGTTCTTATGTTATGCTATGTTAAGATTTCTGCAATGTTATTATGTTGATATTCCATTTTCATTGATTGAGTTAGATGTTAAGTTCATGCCATGGGTTGACTTATAGCCTCTCGGGGTTTCTTGTCTATGTCTCGATCCGAGCGTATGTTTGGATCGTGACAAACTTGGTATCAGAGCATTAGGTTTTGAAGTGTCCCATGGTGTCTGAAAGTCGTGTTAAGTAGAGTCTTTTTCATGGGTCTGAACCACACCACACTTATGATGAAGAGGCTATGAGACATTTAGGAAATGTTCCCTTCTTTCATGATTCTACTTTGTACTATGAGTTCAACTCTCTCTATTCATCTAACTCATGTTATGTGCATGTGCAGAAACATGTCTCAAAACAACAACGGGAGTCATCCAGCCCCACCAACTCCAATGGAACCCGTGTCCGGGAAAGTTACGGATGCAGAGCTTGGGGCCGCTGTCCGAGTGTTAATACGGCCCTTAATCACCTAGCCTAACCAGCTGACTATTACATCAATGAACCTTACGGGGAAGACGACAGCTACTAGGGTTCAAGAACTCATGAAGAGAAGCTCATCTAAATTTGGTGATTCGAATATTGGTAAAGAGCTTAAGGGGGAACAAAGGAGGAGCAAAAGGCGCAGGACCAAAAACCATGAGAGTTCCCAGCAAGGGTCAAGTAGTGGGAATAAATCTCAACCCCAACAGAGGTCTTTAGCTAAGGTTTGGGGATACAAACCCCGGGTGAGGGAAATTACTTATCTAATTTATGGCTCTGGGGGAAGAACCACCTAGGAAGGTGCTTGGCGGGTTCAGATGTTTGCTTTTATTATGGTCGGCCCAGTCATAAACACAAAGAATGCCCTTCAACCAAGCGAGACGGCTAGAGAGGTCATGCCCCGACCACTCCTTTAGCAGCCCTGACCAGTTGGCTAGCTTCCCAAAGGTGTTGGAGGAACCACCCGTACAAATGTTTAATTGGCAAGGATTCTTATTTTGGATGCGGTAAGCCCGGACACATACTTAGGGATTGTCTTTCAGCTAGACCGGGTGATGGTGTAGCTCGTGCCCTAGTTATCAGATGATTATCTCACCCATCTCAATAAGGGAGGTTACCTAGTGCGGGTGGCGTCCAACTCCAGATATAGTCACAGGTATGTCATGAGCCTTTCAGGTTGATCCTTGCATGTTGTTAGGCTTATGAGCCACAGAGTAGAGCATAAAAAAACTCCTTTTTACATTCTAGTATGAGGCTTGTCTTGAAGGTGGTAAGTGAAGGGCCAAGTCAAGTCTTAAGTTTTCTAGTAAGGAAGTTCTAGAAATAGTATCTGGGGGTAGTCAACCCATTCTCATTTAGATGTTTCCCTTATATCTCACTCGATGTCATGCTCAACTCATGCTTATATTCAGAACCCTAGGATGATAGGTAAACCCGTCAGTTAGTGATCCCAATATTACTCCCCAACTCCATAAAATTCAGCTTTATGTTATGACCCTCATTACATACGTGAACTCATGTCTCTTAGCATTCTCAGCTCTTTGAACTCAGTCCTTAAAGCTCTATTGGCTTATAAGATTGTGCTATATCAGGTATATGCCCAACTTAGATTTCTTGAATGATTCATACTCATGATTTCCTTACTCTAAACCCTATGGATGTTACCCATGATGGAAATGATGGTTAAAATGGGTACGTTAAGTTTAACAAGCCGCATGGTCATTTATGATTGTTGAACCATTTCCCTGGGTTGAAACTTTTCGCAACTCTATTTCGTTATTTATGACTTGTGGAGGTGGATGACACTTTCCCCTAGATGATCTGATGAAGATTGGGTGAGATTTTCGATTTTTAGATGGTTTGAAGTTTGAGGGGTTTGACCAAAGTCAACATTTCAGGTTAACGAGCTCGAATTTGGATCCTAAGAGCTCTGTTATTTTTGGACGGTGAAATATGACTTAGTTGGTTACTTAGCATGGGTCATGAGGTGATTCAGGAGTGATTAGAACCTTTGGTGGATTTATGAGCTTCGAGGAGGCTAAGTGTAAGCACGGTCAACCTTCGATCAAAACGACCATATATTGGTAATTTGATGATTCTAACTGGTCCGGAATGAGTTTCACGATTAAATTGCATAGTTGATTGGTGTTCGAAAGATTTCAAATGAGCTTCGGGTGGAATTGAACATTTTTTGTGTTTAACATGTTTTTAAGCATTAAAGGTAACAACCTAGGGGTTCGTTTTCTGAGGCTTTCAAAATTCTTTGCATGAATTATAGGAGTTCATCTCATTGACTCGATGGATGGTAGTGTCAATGTTCAGAAGGGATCAGAATCTTTAGTAATGACCCGTGTCAAAGCTAGGCAAGACAAGGATCCTATCTTGGTTAAGTTAAAGATGTTCTTCAGGATAAGAAGGTAGAAGTCATCTCTTAATAGGGAGATTGTGTACTTCGATACTAGGGCAGTTATTGTGTTTCAGGTGTTGATGATTTGAGAAGATTGGATGATGCACGAGGCTCATGGACCTAGGTATTCCATACATTCGGGTGCCACCAAGATATACCGTGACCTATGGGAAGTCTATTGGTGGAATGACATGTAGAAGGACATAGCGGAGTTTGTGGCTAAGTGTCCAAATTGTCAACAGGTGAAGGTTGAGCACTAGAGACCAGCAGGTGTACTTCAAAACATCAGTATCCCTACTTGGAAGTGGGAGGAGATCAATATGGATATCATCACAAGGTTGCCTTGATCTCGTCGACAGTATGACTTCATTTGGGTGGTCGTGGATAGGTTGACCAAAGACGCTCATTTTTTACCAGTAAAAACTATTGATTCAATGGAGGATTATGCCAAACTATACATTCAAGAGTTAGTTCGGTTGCATAGAGTTCCCTTGTCCATTATATCAGACAGAGGTAGTAAGTTCACCTCCCAATTTTGGAGATCATTTCAAAAGGGACTGAGTACTTAGGTCAAGCTTAGCACAACATTTCATCCACATATCGATGGTCAAATGAAGCAGACTATTTAGACTCTTGAGGACATGTTTAGAGCATTTGTGATTGACTTTAAGGATAGTTGGGATGATCATTTGCCTCTCATCGAGTTTGCATATAACAACTACCATTCCAGCATTCATATGGCTCCGTTTGAGGCTCTCTATGGAAGGAGGTATAGATCCTATTGGTTGGTTTGAAGTAGGTGAAGATGTGATGATAGGACCGCATTCAGTCCATGAGGCCATGGAGAAAGTTCATCTCATAAGGGACAGATTGAAAACATCTCAGAGTCGTTAAAAGTCCTATAAGGACGTAAGAAGGAGACTACTTAAGTTTGAATTCGACGATTGGGTGTTGCTAAAGGTGTCTCTCATGAAATGAGTGATGTGGTTCAAAAAGAATGAAAAACTCAGTCCCCGTTATGTTGTCCCCAACCAGATTGTGAAACGGGTTGACAAGGTAGCATATGAATTGGAGTTGTCCTAAGAATTAGCTTCAGTCCATCCAATTTTCCATGTATCCTTCTTAAAGATGTGTTTGGCAGATCCAGATCTAGTGGTTCCGCTGGACAGTATCGGTGTGAAGGACAACCTTAGTTATGAAGAGGTTCCGGTGAAGATACTGGATCGGCAGCTTCATAAGCTAAGGAACGAAGAAGTAGCTTCAGTCATGGTTTTATACAGGAATCAGCATGTTGACGGAGCTACGTGGGAAGTCTAAGCAAATATGATGGCAAAATTCTTGCATCTATTCCCTACAAGCTCAGTTTTAGTTTGAGGTATCAGTTTCCTCCTTAATTCCTAATTCAGTTTCATGTTCAGTTCATGTGTGCCAGTTTCTTTCATGTCAAAGCATGTATGTATGATTTATTCCTCCAATTTTCAACTTATATGAACAATATTTGAGTATGATGATTGCACTTCTCTGCGTTTCAGTATGTTTTCTAACATTCGAGGAAAAATGTTCCTAAGGGAGAGATATTGCAATGCCACGAAAATCCTAAGATCAGACCCAGGAGTTGAAATGGAGAAAACAGAATTTCCTGCATCAGGTTATAGGATGAGTCATCCCATGACCCGTCAGGATAACCACGAGTTGTTAAGTGACTCGTGGTGAGGAGTTTGACATAGTTGAAAATTTTCATGTTCGGGGTGACCACGGGTGTGACCACTAGTTGTGGTAAACCCCATGATCCATTAGGTCACATGTGGTCAAGGATGGTCGAAGGAAGAAGAGAAACTGGCAGTATTGGCGATGGGTCATCACCATGTCTCATTGGGTGCACCACGAGTTGTGGTGTCCCTGGTGTGATCCTAGGTGAATTCTTGGTAGTGTAGAGGATGGGAGGTGGCCACGAGTCATGTTCACTGGTAATGGGTCGTTAAGTGCCTCATGGTGACTATCTAGATGAAGCTTCCAGTGAAGCCAATGACTGTAGAGCACGAGTCATGGTCTTTGATGACGACTCATCCAGTCCCTCGTTGGGACTGATAGTCTGTTTTTTCCTGCGAGTTTAGTAAGGATTTTTCTGTTATTACTATATTCCTAAAGCCTAAACTACGTCATTTTAAGCCCAGAATAGAGGGTATTAAGATGGATTAAGTCATTCTAGCGTATTCAAAACTCATGTATGCAGGTTTAAGTATTTAGAGAGTGATCAAGCATAGTACATCAAGGTTCTTCCTGAATTTTTCTTCAATTTCCTTTGGGTGATAAAGAAAGAGAGCAGAATCAACTTACCCAGGTATGTGAGGTTATGAATGAGAGTCCCTTTAACTCTCATTCCTTAAACTCTTCTCAAATTTTAGGAATTGCAATTCTGAAGGTCAAGTTTCATGATCCATGAAGTTTATGTCAATTCTTGTGATATATGATATGATCTATTGATGGGTCAATCTCCTTCATGTATTAAATGATTTTTTATGATCTATGGGTAGATTTTACGACTATTTTGAGTATAAATTGATATATTTGAGTTTAAAATCAATTATGCAATTTATGTATGTTTTTATGAAAAGTTAAATTATGATTTCGCTATGATCTTGATTTTACTTAGCCCAATTATGATTTATACTTTATGATTTAATTTCTCTCAGGTATTCATCATGTATTTATGAAATATCAAGTATATACATATTTTACAAGTATGCATGAATTTCATGACTTATGGATTTTTTATTATGGCCAACTCATGGGCCTTATTTCATGGATCCTGAGAGCTCTGACAGTTCTGCACAGTGATTTATGACTTAGTTGGATAGTTAGCATGGGTCCCAAGGTGATTCGGGAGTGATTAGAACTTTGGTGGTATTTATGAGCTTTGAGGAGTCTAAATGTAACCACAATCAACCTTCATTCAAAATGGCCATATATCGGTAATTTGATGATTCCAACCGGTCAAGAATGAGTTTCATTATCAAATTGCATAGTTGGTTCAAAAGGGATCAAAATCTTCCATAATGACCAAGGTCAAAGCTAGGTAAGACGAGGATCCTATCTTAGTGAAGTTGAAGGAAGTTGTTCAGGATCATAAGGTATATGTCGTCTCTAAAGGGGGGGGGGATAGTGTGCTTTGATATCACGACAGTTAGTATGTTTCGGGTGTTGATTATTTGAGAAGATGGGATGATGAATGAGGTTCATGGTTCTAGGTATTCCATACATCCAGGTGCCACCAAGAAGTACTGTGACCTACTGGAATTCTGTTGGTGGAATGGCATGAAGAAGGACATAGCGAAGTCTGTGGCTAAGTTTCCAAATCTTCAACAGGTGAAGGTTGAGCACCAGAGACCAGGAGGTGTATTTCAAGACATCAGTATCCCTACTTGGAAGTTTGAAGAGATCAATATGTACTTCATCGCAGGGTTGCCTCATACTCGTCGACAGTATGACTTCATTTGAGTGGTCGCCGACAGGTTGACCAAAGCCGCTCAATTTCTACCAGTCAAAACTACTTAATCAGTGGAGGATTATTCCAAATTATACATTCGAGATCTACTTCAGTTGCATGGAGTTCCCTTGTCCATCATATCAGACAGAGTTACTCACTTTACCTCCCAGTTTTGGAGATCATTTCAAAAGGGACTTGGTACTTAGGTCAAGATTAGGACAGTGTTTCATCTACAAACCGATGGTCAAGCAGAGTGGACTATTTAGACTCTCGAGGACATGTTGAGAGAGGGTGTGATTGAATTCAAGGGTAATTGGGATGATCATTTGCCTCTCATTGAGTTTGCAAATAAGAACAGCTACCATTCCAGCATCCAGATGGCTCCGTTTGAGGCTCTCTATGGGCAGAGGTATAGATCGCCTATTGGTTGGTTTGAAGTAGGTGAAGCTGCGATGATAGGACCAGATTCAGTCCATGAGGCCATGGAGAAATTTCACCTCATAAGGGACGGATTGAAAACAACTCAAAGTAGACAAAAGTCCTATGCCGATGTGAGAAGGAGAGAACTTGATTTTGAAGTAGACCATTGGGTGTTTCAAAATGTGTCTCCCATGAAGGGAGTGATGAGGTTCGGAAAGAAAGGAAAACTAAGTCCTTGTTATGTTGGCCCATATCGAATTCTAAAACGGGTTGGCAAGGTAGCATATTAATAGGAGTTTCCCTCAGTTTAGAAGTGTTTTGGAGATCCAACTCTAGTGGTTTCGGTGGACAGTATCGACGTGAAGGACAACCTTAGTTATGAAGAGGTTCCAGTAGAGATATTGACTCAGCAGCTTCGTAAGTTAAGGAACGAAAAAGTAGCTTCAGTCAAGGTTTTATAGAGGAATCAACATGTTGAGGGAGCTATTTGGGAAGCCGAAGCAGACACGCTGGCTAAATGGACGCATCTATTCCCTAAAGTATTAATTTCAGTTTGAAGTATCAGTTTCCTCCTTAATACCCTATTCAGTTTCATGTTCAGTTCATGTGTACTAGTTTCTTTCATGTCAAGGCATGTATGTATGATTCGTGAATTTAGTTCAGTCATGTAGTTCAGTTCGGAGGCAGCCATTCCATCAGTTTTCAGGTTACATGAATTGTATTTAAGTATGATGATTGCACTTCTCTGCTTTTTAGTATGTTTTTTAATATTCGAGGATGAATGTTCCCAAGGGGGGAGATATTGTAATTCCCCAGAAATCCTAAGATCAGACCTGGGATTTGAAATAGAGAAAATATAATTTTCTATATCAGGCCACAGGATGAGTCGTCCAGTGACCCGTCAGGATGACCGTGAGTCATAAAGTGACCCGTGGTGAGGAGTTTGACTTAGTTAAAAATTTTCAAGTTTGGAGTGACCACGGGTATGACCACTAGTCGTGGTCAACCCCATGATCCGTTAGGTCACACGCGGTCAAGGATGGTAAAAGGAAGAAGAGAAGCTGGCAGTGTTTGTGACGGTTCATCACCACGACTCATTGGGTGCACCACGAGTCGTAGTGTTCCCTGTGATGATCTCTAGGGGATTTCATGGCAGTGCCGAGGATGGAATGCGACCACGAGTCATGGTCACCAGCAACGGGTCATTAATTTCCTCGTTGTGACTATCTAGATGAAGCTTCTAATGAAGCCAAAGACTGCAGACCATGAGTCGTGGCTATTGACGATGACTCCTCCAGTCCCTTGTTGGCACTGACAGTCTGTTTTTTTCCTTCGAGTTTAGTAAGGGATTTTCCGTAATTCCTATATTAATAAGGCCTAAACTACGTCTTTTTAAGCCCAGAATAGAGGATATTAAAATGGGTTAAGTCATTATAGCCTATTCAAAACTCATGCATTCAAGTTCGAGGATTTAGAGAGTGATCAAGCATAGTTCATCAAGGTTCTTCCTCAACTGTTCTTGAATTTCCTTTGTGTGATAAAGGAAGAGAGTATAATCAACTTACCCAGGTATGTGAGGCTAAAAATAAGAGTCCCTTTCACTCTCATGACCTTAACTCTTCTCAAATTTTATGAATTCAAATTCTAAAGGTCAAGTTTCAGGATCCATGAAGTTTATGTCAATTCTTGTGAAATTCGATATGATCTATCGATGGGTAAATCTCCTTCATGTATTAGATTATGTTTTATGATCTATGTGCATATTTTATGACTATTTTTAGTATAAGTTGATATATTTGAGTTTAAATCCAATTATGCCCAATTATGTATGTTTTTATGAAAAGTTAAATTATGATTTTGCTATGATCTTGATCTTAATTATCCCAATTATGATTTATACTTTATGATTTCATTTCTCTCAAGTACTCATCATGGATTTATGAAATATCAAGTATATACATGTTTTAAAAGTATGCATAAATTTCATGACTTATGGATTTATGATTATGGCCGACTCACTGGCCTTATTTGATGGCTAGTTCACGTATTTCAAGCTAGTTAAGATTATTTTGACTTATCTAGCCCATGAATCTCATGTATGTTTTTCCTATTATCATATGAGCACTATGTATATTTTGGGTGTAGTATTTAACACTGAATAGACCCGGGGTCCAAGCATAACCTGAGTATCAGAACTACGCGCCAATGTAGCCATGTTGGGACCTCCCTTGAGACTGTCCCGTTTTCCCGAATGGGCCTTTCATTGTGACAGCACACCTATTTTCATGTTTATACCCTTGGCAAGGTACAAACACCCCCTCCAACTAGGGATTTACAGGCCGGGCTTCACGTGTGCTCATGTAGGGTATGTCGGTTATAAGAATCTCCCACTGTTCCTCATGATTTATGCATTTTTATGATTATGTACTCTGGCTCAAGTCATGTTTAATAAAGCTCCTATGTTAGGATTATGAAGATGACTCATTTACAAATATTTGAAAAACCTTGAGCCCTTACGTTTATATTATGATATTTACGTTATGATCATGTTATCCTACTCTTATGTATTTTGACTATCCATTTTACTTACCTTGCATACTCGGTAAATTCCAAGTACTGACCACATACTTTATGTTGTATCGTCTTATGATACATGCTCTGATATCCAGGCTCAGTCCCGCCAATAGTAAGATTCCCGGAGTTAGCTTTCCTCAGCCTCAATTGATGAGTCCTCATGTTGCGAGGACCCTTTCTTATCAGTTGTATTACATCTTTCAGTTTCAGATTCTATTGAGTTAGTTGGGGTCTTGTCCCATCAACTCGTCAGTGTTAAAGATTTCTCAGAAATAGATTATATTAAGCTTCAGGATCGTGTTGTATGTTCTGACATTAGGCTATGTTCAAACTTCCACTATGTTATTATGTTTATCTTCTGTTTTTATTGATTGAGTTAGATGTTATGTTCATGC
>JACEIK010005725.1:76089-104319 GCA_018107945.1 Datura stramonium
GTATATTGACACTAATTTGGAGCAATTCCACTTACCTTAGCTCGGTAGGACGATGATTCTCCGGCCGAATTTCACGAAACTAACTCCGTAGGAATGCTCCCTGCATCTTTATACTTCGCTACCCAAAGTTAATTTGAGTTTGGACTGCGTTTGACGGCGTAATCGGATGAATATTTGTATGAAATCCTCGTCTTCCTCTGTTTTTGGTTTATTACTGGAAATTAAAAGATGGGAAATGATTTGAAACAAAGTGGGAAGGCTTTATATACTTGGGGACTTAAAGTCGCATTTGTCGAATGCGATTTATAAGTCGCACTTGCCTTGCGACACTCCGACTTGGCGCTTTTCTGGTCTCTCCCCGAGCCCTTTTTCTAGCACGTATTACATTCTAAAACTCTTAACCAACATGCGAATAGGCTATCTAAATGTCAAGAATTTACGGGGTGTAAAACATCATCCTCAAACTCCATCTCTTTCTTTCCAACATCCGCATATGATTTTTGATGACTCTGAGCTATTTTCGGTCCTTCTCTTATAAGTTGAACCTTCTCCATGGCCTCATGAACTGAATCTGGCCCTATCAATAAAGCCTAAACTACCTCAAACCATCTAATAGGTGATCTATACCTCCACCTATAAAGAGCCTCATAAGGAACTCCATGCAACCGAACTAAATCCCAAATGTACAATCTAGCATAATCCTCAGCAGAATCAATAGTTTTGATTGGTAAGAAATGGGTTGACTTGGTCAATCTGTCCATAATCACCCATATAGAGTCACATAGTCGACGTGTACAAGGCAAACCTGTAATGAAGTCTAGATTTATCTCTTCCCACTTCCATGAAGGGATGGTAATGTCCTGAAGCATACCTCCAGGTCTTTGATTCTCAACCTTTACTTGCTAGTAATTTGAATACTTAGCCACAAACTACGCTATGTCCTTTTTCATGCCATTCTATCAATAGACTTCCCGTAGATCATGGTATATCTTGGTTTCACCTGGATGGATAGAGTATCGAGATCCTTGAGCCTCGCTCAACATCCTCTCTCTCAAGTCATCAACAACTGGCACACACAATTGGCCCTGATATCGAAATACACCATCTCCCCCTTGGGAGAAAACCTCCATTTTTTGATTCCGGATAGCTTCCTTTTGTTATACTATAATAGGAACCTCATATTGCCTAGATTTAACTTCCATCACCAAAAAAGATTCCAACCCATTCTAAACACTCACACCACCATCTGTCGAATTTATAAAGTGAACCCCCAAATGAATATCTTTTACCAACTCCTTCCTCTTATCCTCCACATGAGACACACTCTCCATGGACAGCCTACTAAGAGCATCCTCCACTACATTGGCCTTACTTGGATAATAAAGGAAACTCATGTCATTGTACTTGAGAAGCTCTAGCAATCTCCTTTGTCGTAAATTCAGGTCCTTCTAAGTGAACACATACTGAAGGCTCTTGTGATCTGTGAACACATCTACATGCACCCTATATAAGTATTGTCTCCAAATCATCAAAGAAAACACCATGGTTGTAATCTCTAGGTCATGTGTCGGATAATTTTTCTCATGAGTCCTAAGCTATCTAGGCATACGTAATGACCTTACAATGTTGCATCAATGCACAACCGAGACCAACCCTAGAGGATCACAATACACAACAAAACCATTTATGCCATTCGATAGGATCAACATTGGGGTTTAACTGAGTTGAGTATTTAACTCCTGAAAACTCTTCTCATAAGCGTTCAACCACTGAAATTTGACCTTCTTTTGGGTCAACTTAATCAATGGTGCTTCAATGGATGAAAATCCCTCTACAAACCTCCTGTAGTACCCAGCTAACCCAAGAAGCTCCTTATCGGAAGGACTAACCGGTCTAGGATAATTTTTCACGCTTCTATTTTTGTAGAGTGCACCTACACACCCTCGATAGACACTACATGGCACGAAAATTACACCGCTTTCAGCCAAAACACACACTTTCTTGAATTTAGCAAATAGCTGGCGATTCTTAATAGTATACAACATATTCCTCAAATGAGTAGCATGCTCCTCCTCACTCCGAGAGTATATGAGAATATCATCTATGAAGACAACCACGAATATATCTAAATACTTCTTGAATACCCTATTCGTCCAATCCATAAAAGTTTCACGGGCATTAATGTGTTCGAAAGACATAACTACTAACTTATAGTGACCATATCCAGTCCTGAAGCTGTCTTTAGAATGTCACTCTCCATAAGTCTGAGGAAATGATATCCAGATCCGAGGTCTATTTTTGATGATGAGTTGGTAATTTACCTACTCATTAGGCTCTTAGACATGAGTGTTTGCTAGATTTTCAAGTCTTTTAGGTGGATTTTATGCTCTTTCTCCTTGATCTTTGTAGGTATTTTATTTAAGCAAAAAAGCATAAAATTGAGCAAAACACATGAAAATGGAGACGAGGACAGGTTCTCTACTAGAGGACACGGACGAATCACCGGTGCTAATGCTGAATTGCTCTGAAAATCATTGGCCATCAGCTGTGACTGATCGGTGGACCGCAGACTAGCACCGACGAACTGCCGGTGTCTCGCAAGTGACGCCCATCAGAAAAGGGCAAAAGTGTCGACCTCAAAAAAGAGGAGCATTTTTGTACCCTACTTTTGTACATCTCAAAGAGGAACTGAATATTCTATTCCATTATTATTCTATTGGCCTTGTATCGAATTAGAGAGAAGTAGAGAGTGAAGAACTCATCTTCTTCTTTGAAAAGATAGAAAACTTCATTGGAGTTCAAAACCTTGTGCTTGAAATTTTCTTACTCATTTTGTTGAATAGATATTTGAATTACTATTGAATGCAATGTCTTCTTCTACTTACATGAGTAGATAAATTTCTAGCTAGAGGTGTGTGAATGAATGGGTTGATTTGGATTGGTAATTGTTCGATTAGTCTTAGATTTACTCAATTAATTAGAATAATTCTAGTGTTTCATCTTAGTTTTAATCTAAATACTCATAGTTAAAAATGTGAGTTGTATTTACTTACTCTAATTTCTCTTGAAAAAAGAATTTAGAATATGGGTTATGAAACATTAGTAGGTAATTGGGTTTTGATCATGTGGGATTGGGCCAGAGATAGACAAAACCCATTGTTAAACACCCATTAAGAATCAAATCAAGAGATAGTTGATTCTTACCCAAGTTGATGTGGTTGTTGTAAAAAGGACTTTGGGGTTTGAGAAAACCTAAGGTATAAGCAACCTAATTGGTTGAAAATGTAAGGTGCCTCCTCGTCCACTACTAATTATACTATTGAGTAATTCTAGAAGCTGTTAATAATCCCAATCTGATGATGCCCCCATAGCTAATTATATTGTTGAGTAATGCTAGTAGTAGTTAATAATCCCAATCCAATGATTCCTTGATAATATCACACCCCTAGTAGTCTCTCCATTGGTATTTCTACTTTTTGTCCCCATTTTCGTGAGCAAATTTTGTAATTCAGTTAACAAGTTGTGATTTCCCTAATTTTTACTTTATTGTTGTCCAGACATTAATCCAAGTTACTTCAATTTGATAGACAACTCTTGCCTGATCAAGTAATATTCCCTATGGGATTCAACCCCAACACTCATCGGGTATATTTATTTTTCCAACGACCGTTTACACCCTGTCATTAAGAGGAGTAAATTTGGACGTTATCAAAAATGGCGTTGTTGCTGGGGAATATAGTTTGTTAGCCTTTAGTTAATTATTGAGTTGAGTTAATTAAGCATCTTATGTTTTGTTCTCCCATTGTTGAATTGTTCATTTTATGACAATGAGTCCCTTTGAAAGGCTACTGTAATGCCCTGGAAACTCAAAATCTAATTTCGAGTCTTAGATTAGAAAAATATGGAAAAGTGCAGAAATATTACAGGACGGCCCACCTGACGAGTCGTTAAGAAACCTCATGACTCGTTAGGTGAGTTGTAAGGAGAAGGCCGGATAATGTAAAGGAGGGAGGCAGTGTACCTAGCAAGGGACGTCACAAGTCGTGGTCAGTAACCACGACCTGTTAAGTAATTCATGATCAGGTCTGAGTTGAGAATATTTTGAGTTGACCTGTGTACTTGATGAGTGGGTGAAACGAGTCGTCACCTGTGGAAATGACTCATTAAGTGACTTGTTACCTAGTCTAGAGTTAAATCTTCAGCACTGAACCAGTGTGGTCCACGACTGGTGACCACGACTCGTTACGTCCCTCATGATGACCTACTAAGGATCCAAGGTAGTGTACCTAATAGGAGTGACCAAGAGTTGTGGTCAGTCACCACGACCCATTAGGGGCACCTGATAGTTTTTCTCAGCGAATCTCCAAGGGCTATTTAGTATTTTCCTATTCTCCTGAGCTCTAAAAGACGTCATTTTTTTAGCGTAAAATCAGACTTATAAGAGGTTTTGGATGGTTCCTCCCCTCATCGTCACGATTATTCTCAGGAAACTTATTGGAAGGTCTCTCCAAAAACTCTCAAGCAATCTTAGGGTTCTCATCTATTGCAGCAGTTGAAGTACTCTTCTCTGGTTGAATTTTAGTTAGGTATGTGGGAATTCAACAAGGGAATTGTCCTCCCTTGTGTCCCCCAAAATCCTACCATAACTCCCTTATCAGTTTAGCTCTAAGTTTTTGAATACGAATGAATTCTATGTTATTTTTAGTTAATTTCGCCTGGAATAATATCCATGTTGGTTGTTCATATTATCTTCATCAGTTCCTAATTAAATTGTCAATGTTCGTAAAAAAAGTGAATTTAAGCCCTAACATTCGAGTAATGATATTTCTTATTAAATTTCATATATTTAATGAAGAATGTTTTGGGCTGAATTTCCTAGAAAATCTTACAATATATTTGTCGAGCAATTATTTCACTAATAATAATAATTTTAGCATTGTTGGATGAGATTTCTTTAGTTCTTGAATTGTTGCCATATTATGAAATTCCTGTATGGTTGGGATAAGTTGAGTTCTCTATTAGCTGTTAGTAGTTTAGACCTATTAGAACATAAAGTCTCTTCAAAATCTTTCATAATATTTTCAACTGATCAGTTTCACTTCGGTCTTATTTCGAGGTGTCAGTGGTGCCTCTCAGTTATCAGAATCAGACTCAGATTTTTGTTTTTTGTCCATTAGGTGGTCATGACATTCTAGTATATAGCTATAACCATCCCAAGGACCCCAGTTCAGTTATAGCTTGTTCTTAGAAGTTTACGACGCTTCCATACAAGCAGCTCTGACTAGTCTAGAACCCAGTTTCAGAATCTGGTTCGATAAGACTCTCAGGGTACATGCAGTTATATGTCCCTGACTAGTCTCGGACCTCAATTTCTAGCTATCAGCTTAGTAGTTCAGTTTAGGTTTTCTAGTGGGAGTAGAACTTAGTACCGAGGGGTCTAGGGTTCCAATGCACCTAGATTCCCTGAACTACATTTCCAGCGTAGGTTAAAGTATTACTTGTCATGATTGACCCAGACTTTTGTGATCACTCGCTTCATGCCTTTATACCTTGGCAAGGTATATTGGGTCCTACCAGTGGGGTGTATACATCGGACTCCACGTCTAGCTCACGTGGTTATATGTCTGTTATAGACTCTTCCACTAGTCAGTCCAGTAAAGTTTCAGAATAATAGCTCATTTCAGTTCTACTTCTATTAGTTTTAACTCAATTCAGTATAGTATCTCAGACTTAGTGTTTCAGACTTAGGGAATGTCCTTAACCATTTCAGATTACATCAGTGGTTCAGTTCAGCTTACCTATTGGCCATTGTGTGTCATTTCAGTTCAGACTTTATATTCATTTATGTTTTTCCCACTTACTCAGTACATTCAAAGTACTGACGCATACTTTTATGTTGTATCATTTCATGATACAACTGCAGGTTCTCAAACTCAGCACCGTTAGTTGTCGCAGTTCAAATTCTCCACCTCAGTAGTGAAGTGTGAGTCCTCATCATCTGAGGTAATTATTATTTTTCTTTTAGTCATTTATTAGTTTCAATTAGACTTACAGTTAGATAGGGGCTTTTCCCAACAACTCCTCTATTATATGGCTTTCAGACAGACATGATTTTCAGATTTATCAGTATTATTCAAGTGTTTTGAACTTTATGTTCTCGGACTTCTTCTTTCATAAATGCTTTATGATATTGTTTCTATGTTCCGCTATGCATGTTTACTTAGAATACTAGTGTATGATAGATCAAGGGTCGACTTGGGTTCACCTGTGACTTCAAGTACCATGTTACATCCAGAGTGTAGTCTTAGGACGTAACTTAGTATCAAAGTACTAGGTTTAGAGTATCCTCGGAACGTCTGAAAGCTGCATCGAGTAGAGTCCTTTTCATGAGTGTGAAGCGCACCACACTTATGAAGTGGAGGCTATGAGATGTTATTATTAAAACACTCTTTTGTTCATATTCTTTATCGTGTGTTAAAGTTCAATTCCATAAATGCCCTTCTAATTCGTGCTTTGTTTCATTTCAGTGAACCATGCCTCCCTGACATGGTAATGGAAGAAGGGCTGGTAATGTCAACAGACCTTCCCCATCAGCCCCGGCAGCTCCTCGGGATGAATCCATATCCACCGTCAAATTCATGGTGGCCATTCAACTGCTGGCTCAAACAGTCACCAACCAGGTGAACCAGCAGGTGGTTCCAATAGACACAAAAGGGTCTGTAGCTACTACTCAGGTGTGGGATTTTACTCAGATGAACCCTCCATATTTTCATGGAACGAAGGTGGTAGAGGACCCATAAGGGTTTTTAGATGAGATTAGAAAGATTACCGAATTATGGGTGTCAGTTGCACTGAAAGTGCTGATTTGGCTGCCTACCAGCTGAAAGGAGTAGACCAAGTCTGGCATGACCAGTGGAAGGAAGGATGGCCAATGGAAGTAGGACCAGTGGAGTGGGAAGAATTCCCCACATCTTTCCTAGACAGGTTTTTCCCTCGGGAGCCGAGGGAGGCTAAGATGGCGGAATTTATGAATCTACGTCAGGGAAATAGAACACTGGAGGAATATGCTCTAGAGTTTACCAGACTATCAAAGTATGCTCAGGAGATGGTAGTCGAGCCAAGGGCTCGCATGTTGAAGTTCATAAATTGAGTATCTAATCTTGTCCTCAAAGAGTGCAGGACGACAATGCTAATCAAGGATATGGACCTCTCTAGCATAACTGTGTATGCCCAGCAGATTGAGGTCGAAAAGCTGAAAGATATGGAACGTAAGAACAAACGAGCAAGGACTTATCAGTCAAATTTCGGCCATCAGAGGTCTAGCGTTAGTAGCCACCCACAGCAACAACCCCAGCAGCAACAGCAACAGAGAGCCCCAACACCTAGTTCAGCCAGCGCCCCAACCTTTCAGTCACGCCAGGATCGGAGGGGTGGGTCATATGTCACTTAGTCTCAGGCTCACAATACTGGAAACAAGTATCCAGCTTGTCCCAAGTGTGGTAGGAATCACCCAGGAGAATGCCTTCAGGGACGAGAGGCCCGCTTTGGGTGTGGAAAGATTCGACACAGGCTAGGGAGTGCCCGATAGCAGGGTGAGGGAGATCACAATCTAACACATCATCAACTCCAGAAGACCGACTAGCTTAGCAGGCCAACTCATCAGGTACAGATGGCGGTCAATGCCAAAATGTTTCTATGCTCTATCTTCTCGTCAGGATTAAGAAAGCTCACCTGACGTAGTTACTGGTATGTTACGTCTCTTCCATCTGGACGTATATGCCCTCTTAGATCAAGAAGCTACTCTTTCTTTTGTAACTCCATATATAGCGGTTCATTTTGATATAAGTTCAGAGGTCCTCTTAGAACCATTCTCAGTCTCCACCCTAGTTGGCGAGTCAATTAGAGCCAGCTGGGTGTATAGAAATTGCCCAGTCTTAGTCCTGAACAAAGTAATTCCAGCTCATCTCGTAGATCTAGACATGGTCGACTTAGACCTTATTCTCGGCATGGATTGGTTACACTCCAGTATGCCTCAATTGACTGCAGAACTAGAGTTGTTAAGTTTCAGTTTCTGAATGAACCAATGTTAGAATGGTCGGGCAACAGTTCCGTGCCTAATGGTAGGTTTATTTCCTACCTTAAGGCCCAGAAAATAATTTCCAAAGGATGTCTATATCATCTGGTTCGAGTCAAGGATTCCAACTCTAATACCCCAACCATCTAGTCAGTTCCAATAGTTAGTGAGTTCCCAGATGTTTTTCCTGAGGATCTTCCTGGAGTTCCCCCTGAATAGGAAATAGACTTCAGAATAGATCTCCTCCCAAATACTCAGTCTATCTCCATCCCTCCTTATAGAATGGCTCCAGCTGAGCTTAAGGAGTTGAAGGAGCAGCTAAAGACCTTCTTGACAAGGGTTTTATCAGACCCAACATCTCTCCCTAGGTTGCTCTAGTTTTATTCGTGCGTAAAAAAGACGGTACCCTCAGAATGTGCATAGATTACCGTCAGCTGAATAAGGTAACAGTTAATAACAGGTACCCTCTACCTAGAATTGACGATCTATTTGACCAACTTCAGGGAGCCAGCTGTTTCTCCAAGATCGATCTCAGGTCAGGGTACCATCAGCTAAGGGTTAGGGAGTGTGACATACCGAAAACAACATTCAAAACTTGGTATGGTCACTAAGAGTTTGTGGTGATGTTCTTTGGGTTAACGAATGCCCCAACAGTCTCATGGATTTGATGAATAGGGTCTTCAAGTAGTACCTAGATATGTTCGTCATTGTATTCATCGAAAACATTCTATTATACTCCGTAAATGAGGAAGAGCATGCAAATCACCTAAGGCTAGCATTACAGACCCTCGGATATCGCTAGTTATTCGCCAAGTTCAGCAAGTGTTAATTCTGGTTGAAGTTTGTGACTTACTTAGGTCATGTGGTCTCAAGTGAGGGGATACAAGTAGATCCTCATAAGATAGCAATAGTGAAGGATTGGCCCCACCCTACCTCTCCTATTGAAATCAAGAGTTTCCTGGGCTTAGCAGGCTATTACCGACATTTTGTGGAAGGTTTCTCCTCCATAGCATGACCTTTGACCAAGGTCACCCAGAAGGAGGTGAAATTTCAGTGGTCGTATTAGTGTGAGAAGAGTTTCCAAGAGTTGAAGACTCGACTCACTACCTCTCCAGTTTTGACCCTGCCAGAAGGAACAGATTGGTTGGTTGTTTATTGTGATGCTTCCAGAGTTTGAATCAGTTGCATCCTGATGCAGAGGGGCGAAGTGATAGCCTACGCCTCTAGACAGCTCAAAGTTCATGAGAAGAATTATCCAACTCATGGCTTGGAGTTGGCAATGGTGGTGTTTGCACTAAAAATGTGGAGGAATTACTTATATGGAGCTCACATATATGTATTTACAAATCACAAGAGTCTTCTGTACGTGTTCAACTAGAAGGACCTAAACCTCCAACAGAGAAGGTGGTTAGAGCTCCTGAAAGACTATGATATTAGTATACTGTATCACCCGGGCAAAGCCAATGTGCTGGCTGACGCCCTAAGTAGACGGTCTATGGGAAGTGTAGCTCACATTAAGGAAGGAAATAGGGAGCTAGCGAAAGAAGTTCATAGGCTAGCCAGGTAGGTGTGAAATTGGTGGATTCAGCTGAAGGTGGCATGGTAATGCAAAGCGGGTCAGATTCATCCTTGGTAGTACTTAGAAAGGAGGTTGAGGCTTTCTCCCAAGGGGGAGATGGGGTGCTTCGTTACCAGGGCAAGTTGTGTGTACCGGATGTGGGTGAGTTGAAACAACAAATGCTGGCTGAGGAACACAGCTTGAGATACACCATTCACCCTAGTGCTACCAAAATGTACCGCGATTTGCGGGATATTTACTGGTGCAATGGCATGTAAAGAGACATTGTGGAATTTGTAGCTAAGTTCCTGAACTGCCATCAAGTCAAGGTAGAACACCAGAGACTAGGAGGTATGACCCAGGATATCAGCATACCCACATGGAAGTGGGAAGAAGTAAACAGGGACTTCATTACGAGTCTACCTATGACTCATCGGCAGCATGACTCAATCTGGGTAGTAGTATACCGAATGACTAAGTCAGCACATTTCCTCCCAGTCAAAACCATATTTACATGTCTATCACTCTCGAGGATCAAGAAAAAACCATATTTACATGTCTTTATGGAAATTTTGCATTTAACAGGATGGCTTTCAGGCTTTGCAATTCCCCAGCCATTTTCCAAAGGTGTACGATTTCAATCTTTTCGAATATGGTAGAGGAAACTATGGAAGTCTTCATGGACGATTTCTCGGTTGTGGAAAATTCATTTGAAGATTGTTTGGTTCACCTAGAAGAGGTGTTGAAGATATGTGAAGAGACAAACTTGGTACTTAATTGGGAAAAGTGTCACTTCATGGTAAAAGAAAGAATTGTTTTGGGACACAAGATTTCTGAGAAAGGGATTGAGGTAGACCAAGCTAAAATTAGCACCATTGAGCAATTACCTTCGTCAAAACTATGAAGGGTATTAGGAGTTTTCTGGGACATGTGGGATTTTATCGTCGTTTTATCAAAGATTTATTTAAGATAGGACATCCACTGTTCTAATTATTAGAAAAAGATGCAAAATTCAATTTCAATGTGGATTGTATGAGGGCTTTTATGGAATTAAAATAGAAGCATGTCTCCGCTCCCATCATCATTGCACCAGATTGGTCAAAGCCCTTTAAACTAATATGTGATGCCAGTGGTGTAGCCTTAGAGGCAGTTCTTGGTCAGAGGATGGAAAAGATTTTTCACCCCATTTACTATGTCAGTAAAGCCCTGAATGATGCATAAGGAAAGTACACATTGATAGAACAAGAGCTACTTGCCTTAGTGTGTGTGTTTGAAAAATTTTGGGCATACTTGCTAGGGAAAAAGGTTGTGGTGCACACAGACCATGCTGCACTCTAATATTTAATGACCAAGAAAGATGCTAAACTCAAGCTTATTAGGTGGGCCCTTTTATTACAAGATTTTTTTTAAAGTAAAGGATCAGAAAGGATGTGAAAATCAAGTGGTTGACCATCTTTCTCGCTTGGAAACAAATGGTAAGGCGAGGGCACATGTGGAGATTAATGATGACTTTCCTGATGATCGGATTTTGGTTGCAAATCATGAAATAACACAGTGGTTTATAGATTTTTCTAACCACTTGGAAAGAAATATAACATCAGCAGGGTTGACCTTTCATCGAAAGAGGAAATTCATGCATGATGTTCAGAAGTTCTATTGGGACGACGCATACCTTTTTCATAGTTGTGTTGATGGTATAATTCATTGGTGTTTCGCATTGGTTGAAATGATGCCAATCTTCAAGGCTTGTCATTCGTCATTGGTCGGGGGCCATTATGTGAGTATTAGGACAACAACAAAAATGCTACAGTGTGGATTTTATTGGCCTACTCTTTATCAGGATTCCCATGATTTTGTTAAGCAATGTGATCTGTGTAAACAAACAGGAAGTATTTTAAGGTCACATGATCTTCCTTTGATAGAAATCTTAGAGGTGAAAGTGTTTGATGTATGTGGAATCGATTTTATGGGCCCTTTTGTGAACTCTTATAGAAACACGTACATACTGGTGGTTGTTGATTATGTCTCAAAATGGGTGGAAGTTGTGGCATTGCCCAATAATGAGGAGAAGAGAATAAAAACCTTTTTTGAAAAACCATATTTTCTCATGATTTGGCACCCCTAGGGCCATCATCATTGATGGGGGATCACATTTTTGTAATCGATTATTCAGCGCCTTGCTAACCAAGTATGGTATGAAGCACAAAGTGGCTACCCCTTATCATCCTTAGACCAGTGGCCAAGCATAACTCTCCCATTGGTAAATCAAGTCCATCTTGACTAAAACAGACAATGTGAACATAACTGATTGGGCTTGAAAACTAGATGACGCCTTGTGGGCGTATCGGACTGCCTATAAAAACGCCAACTAGAATGTCGCCCTACCAACTTGTTTTTGGTAAATCTTGTCACCTTCCCATTGAGCTAGATCATAAGGCCCTGTGGGACCGAAATGTTTGAACCTTGATTAGGGAAAAGCCATCAAAGGGTGAGTGGAAAATCAACATGAGTTGGACGAATTTAGAATGGGGGCATATGAGAACGCAACCATCTATAAGGTCCGCATGAAGCATTAAGATGATCAGATAATCTCGAATCGAAGTTTTGCTCCAGGAGAATGGGTGCTGTTGTTTAACTCAAGACTAATGTTATTCCCAGGAAAGCTTAAATTTAAAAGGTCAGGCTAATTTAAGGTGTCCTAAGTTTTCGGGAATGGTGCTGTTGAACTTGAGGGAGAAAATGGGTAAAAATTCAAGGTGAATGCAAAGGGTGAAGAAGTATTTGGGGGCATTGGAGGAGGTTGGCCAAGCGGAGGTGATGTACCTGAACAATAGCAAACAAGGTGCATCTGTCGAGCCATGACGTTAACCAAGGTGCTTCTTAGGAGGAAACACAAGCATTTTTACCTTTGTTGCTTTGAATTCCTTGTTGTTTTTGTTTTGTAGGTGGACTGGATATTAAATAAGCCAGAGAAGAACAGGGCAGGCACTATGCTACACCAGCAAAACACCAGTACACAAGTGCGAGGCGCCGCCTTGTCATAGGTGGAAAGAAAAATAATGGAGAAAATGAGAGGAAACCGGCGACCCACCGGACAATACGCGAACCACCGGAAGGGTACTGGCTCAAACCAGTACACGTGAGAGTTGGGGTATAATCAGTGACCCAATCGGCGGAACGCTGGTGCAAAATCGCAAATTGTTGGTCTAACCCCGATTTGCAATATCGTGAACGGAAAGGATGATGGTTATTGGTGATTAAACCAGTGACCGCCGGTTAAGTGAAGGTAAAGGTATGAACTTCATTTAAAGTGTTGACCAACCCGACCCAGGGATTTCCGGTTAAGTCTTCCAACTACCAAAAAAAACCCTTCTCTCCCCCTTTTTATAAAAAACTCCCACCATTTTTTATCTTCCCAAAACCCACCTTCCCAACCTAACACTATTAACACCAACCTTCTTCCTACCCAATCACCTCTCCTCTCTCAGCCTTTAAAACCTCTCCTCCTTTACTCCTTTCATTTCACCTTATCACCCATCACTGTGAAGGCACCATAGTTGGGTGAGTTAACAAGCTTCCATCCCCTTCCTTATTTTCACTTCCAACTTGGTATATGTCTCCTAGATTTGATGCGCTTATATTAAGAATATGAATATAAACTAAAGTATGTTAGAGTAGATCTTTGTCACACCCATGTTGCCCATCTTCCATTTTGTGTTTTTCATCAATTGAATATTTTCCATATTGTGGGTATCTTGGAGGGGGTGGCTAGATGTTTGAATATTGATGTGGGTATTTTCTTAGGTAAACATGCTTCATGATTTAGATGCTAGAGATTTAGTTGGGGGTGAAGTCTGAGTAGCCCCAACTTCTTAAAATGTATGATTTTCCCGATGATAGATAGGGTGATATCTATTTTAAGGGCAAAATCGGCAGTGTTATTTTGTTTGGATTGCTTGCGTAAATAATAGTGATGTGCAGTGAGTGGGTGAATCATTATTTTGGTGGGATTGTTGTTAGCTAAATTGGAGTAAGAGTGAGCGGCGTTCCATAGGTGAATCACTGGACATGCCCGGTAAAACGTCGGCTGAAATGCAGGTGTAATGCCCCGGAAACTCAAAGGTTAGATGTCATGCCCCAAAACTGTGTTGGGCGCAACTGGCACTCGATTCATGATCGATCGAGAAGCTGACTATATAGCATCTATAAATGAAACACTAAGGCTGACGAAGCCACCTGTCACAACTAACCAAGATAAATATTGGGCCAATAATGCCTTGACAATTATAAATATGCAACCTGGAAAACCGACAAGGCTACAATAAAGTTAAGCAAAGCAATGAAAAACCAATAGGCCTACACAACCCACACTACTATACAAACTAGTCCACTTCAACCTCTATAAAGTAAACAAATTGAAGTGCACGGGACAAGGCCCTACCTACCCATGTTGTACACAAAACTGGAAATAGTCCAAACTAGGACATGGCTCCTGGAAGAGACGAGCATACAACTATTTTGCTTAAATTTGGCTCCTACTACGTCTGATGATCTGAGCCTCGACTTGCACCTGCAGCACGATTGCAGGAAGGGTCCCAAGATGAAGGGACGTCTGTACGAATAAAATGTACTGGTATGTAAGGCTGAAAACTGTAAACATGTATGATAAAAATGATAACTAGTCCAGAAATAAGGACTAGTAACAACCTGGAATCCTAGAAACAGAAACCTAACAATAACTCATTATTGAAGTGTAAATGCAATCATCTAATGCACAACAAAGACTATAAATGAAATGTCAACAGATAGCCAACCATAAAATCTATATACAATTCGTCCAGTTAGTGTACCACAATGGGATAAAAATAAAAATGCCTCCAGTCGGTGTACCATAAAGGGGTAAAATCCGTCCAGCTAGTGTACCACACTGGGGTAAAATAACAAGACCTCCAGTCGATGTACCACACCAGGGTAAAATCAATAAATCTTAGACAAAATCATTAATTGAGCCGATATGGATTATACTGGACCAGCTCAATACGTACAACATAGAAATGACGAATACTAAACATCTGGCCTGCATAGGCCTCCTTCGTGATGCATAACTGGAACTGAGTACATATAACATGTAAATCTAGAAAATAGAACTTAAACGCATGCATTCAAAAACTTGTATAAATCATAAGGAACTGATGACCTAAGAGTTTCAACAAAATTTATAGATCGTGTTCAAGGGACATTAGAGCTCAAAAACTTGCTAGTTTGTCGTTCAGCTTAAGCGAAAGGGATTATGAAATCTTACCTTGTCCTGACATATTTCATAACATACACATAAGATAAAGGACAACCATAACTAGGTAATCCTAATTCAATAAGCTCGTTTACCCTTAATAGCTTTTGACGTCTTTACGTGGTTTAAAATCATTTACACGTCCTCATCTTGGCTCTTTCACAAAATTCAGTTAGAAACCATACCTTTAAACACATTTAACATCACATATATATACACATGACATACAGTAAGGACCAGCTAACAATGCCCACGCTAAGGGGTCTCCAACCTAATGTACAACTACAACAACAATCAATACAATATCACACTTTAGATGTCTAACTTCGGCTAGGCATAATCTCAACATTTATCCTCAATAAAACATGGAACTTTAAAGATTAAATGAATCTTAACATACTGCCTCAAGACTTTTAAATAGGTTTCCGGCTCATTCAATTCACAACACACGAATCGTGCTTAAAAGAACGATAGATGGGGCACCTTACATACCTTTCTCCGATGAACTTTTCTCAAGCCGATTTCCTATCTCAATGATCATCATTCAACCTCCTTAATCTGGTGGTTTTTCAGGTCAACGACAAGCTTAATCTATAGCAAAAAAAATGCAGCCAACATAACTAACCAGAGGCAGTCACAATAGCAACAACAACACACGACAACATCAACAACATTTAGCCATTTTCTCAACTAGTTTTCACTAAGTTTTGAGGGAGAAAAAAGAGGAAATTTTATCTTAGTTTTTCTGTAATTTTTCCCCTCAATATGAAGTATAATTCCAGAAAAAGAAACATCCAAAAAGCCTAAGGAAAATGAGCAAAACTCAGCTCAGAAATAGTTCATCGGCAGCTCACTTAGCTGCCAATTTCCAGATTTTTTATTTGCAATTTGAGAGGTTTAAAAGGGGTGAAATCCTTACCTTTTCTCCTGATTTCAACACCAACTCAAAGATGTATGTATAGGTAGTCCAAATAGATTTTGAAACGCAGAAAAACATCTTCAAAACATTGCCAAAACGAGCTCCAAAACAGCCCCTAACACACTTGGCAAAGTAATCTTAAATTATCTTGTGATTTTCTTGAGCTTTGCTTGATGTTCCTCCTTGATTTTCTTTGTCCTAGCTACTGGAATTGAGAGAGGAATGGAATCCTTAGCAAGCTAGTCGATTTAGATTTATCTGAAAATGTTTTCTACAAGTGAAAAATCATATTTTAAGTAAATAGGGCGGTGGAGGCGCTAGGGCGTCATGCATGTGTCAGTGCTCGCGATGCTTCGGTAAAATGCTCATAACTTCTTACTCCGATCTCCGATTGACAAGCGGTTTGATTTTCTTAAAACTAGACTCAAACAAATTTAATTGGATAGATTGTAGGGCTTCTAATTCATTATATATTGGGAGGTATGATTGTTTAATTTGACCCTTACTTATGAACTTCACATACTCTTTGATTTTTTGATCGTACACATTTCCCTTGTCATCTACGACCAATATACAACCCGTACTTTCCTTAACCAGACTCAAACAAATTTAATTGGATAGATTGTAGGGTTTCTAATTCATTGCAGGCTGGGAGGTGCATGATTGTTTAATTTGACCCTTACTATGAACTTCACATACTTCTTTGATTTTTGATCGCATACATTTCCTTGTCATCTACGACCAATATACAACCCGTACTTTCCTTAACCTAGCATAAAAACATCAAATAATCATCGAAAAATTTCTCTGGATGTTATATAATTCTCCTTAGGAAATATCTGGTCCCCGAATGGAAATTAATTTCACTTAACATTTTCAAAATAGATACTCGCAGAACTTAAGTATCAAACAAATACCTTAACATCACGTCGACATCGTAAATAGGTGAGGATATTTATTCTTCATTTCCTCACCCTCCCCAAGTCACTTCCTCGATGTTATTACTTCTCCATAATACTTTAACTGAGGCGAATTATTTGGTTCGAAGTTTCCCGACTTGCTGATCAAGGATAGAACCGGAACCTCGCTGTAGGTCATCTCCTCGTAAATTGGACATCATCGATAGGCATAACACGGGTTAGGTCTCCTATACACTTCCGCAACATCGATACATGAAATAACGGTGGACCGCTAACTCGGTGGCAACCCAAACTCATGACCACTTATTTCCTATCCTCGCGAATAACTATGTAGTGGCCCAATATATCTAGGGACTCACCCTGCCTTTTCGGCCAAACCGCATAACGCCTTTCTCATAGGCGACACTTTCTGGGGAAGAACTAATCATTAACAACAAACTCCACAAAGACTGATAGTGTACATCTCGCATAAGATTTCTACCTTATCTCGGCTGTGTTAAGTCGATCTCTAATAAGTTTCACCTTGTCAATAGCTTGTTGCACTAAGTCTAGCCCCAATAACTCTACCTCACTGAAGTTCAAACCAAATTTACCGGTGACCTGCATTTTCGCCTCATATAAAGCTTCATGGGGCCATTTGAATACTTTCTCGTAGTTGTTATTATAGGTGAACTCAATCAACGAAACATGATCATCCCAGCTTCTCCAAGAATCTAAAACACATGCACCCAACATATCTTCAAGCGCTTGGAATGGTGCTCACTTGTCCGTCCGTCCGAGATGAAATGCGGCACGAGGCTTACCAGTGCCTGCACTTTCTAAAACTTCCGTAAGTTTGTTGTGAACGAGCACCTCAGTCAGAAATAATGGACAAGGGGACACTATGCAGGCAAACTATCTCTCATATATAAAGCCTAGCATAATCCTTCGCAGATATGTGGTCTTAATCGGAAAGAAGTGAGTCGATTTAGTTAATCTATCAACTACTACCTGCATAGAATCATGTTTCGCCGTTCTAGGCAAACTCGTAATAAAATCCATATTAATCACCTCCCACTTCCAGGCTGGAATTTCTATATTCTCGGCACCAAACCTCCGTGTCCCGGTGTGATCAACCTTCACCTATTGGTAATTGGGACATTGAACTACAAGACGGGTGATGTCCTTTTTCATGCCATTCCACCAATATAGCTACTTCAGGTCACAATACATCTTTGTGGGCACCTGGTGTAATGAATATCGAGAATAATGAGCTTCATTCATAATTTTTTTCCCATAGCTCACCCACATAAGGTACACATCAAACGCCCGGTATCTAATCATCGGTCCACAATCATATAGTCTCGCTTCGTTGTGGTATACCTGTTTCTCGGGGAAGACTAACTCTTACATCATCATATTGTTGTTGCTTAACTTCCGCTACCAAGGATGACTTGCTATGTTTTTGACAATAACCCCAATCTTCGGCACTAGTAACCAATTTGTAAGTCAGCCAACTTTCATAGAGCCTTCATCATTTCGATCTTGTCAACCTAAATATGACTCAAGCTACCCATAGACTTGCTACTTAGCGCACGCCTACAATATTTTCCTTGCCCGGATGATACAGAATGCTAACATCATAATCTTTCAGCAATTCTAACCACCTTCTCTGGCGAAATTCAACTCCTTTGCTGAAAAAAATACGGAGGCTCTTATGATTCCAGGAAGATATTAACATGTACCCCGCATATAGTGGTGCCAAATCTTCAATGAAAATACCACCGTGGCCAACTCAAGATCATGGGTAGGATAATTTTGCTCGTGCTTCCTCAATTGTCTAAATGCATAAGCAACCCACCTTGTCGTGTTGCATCAGAACACAACCTAGCCCAACTCTCGAAGAGTCACAATAGACCGCATAACCCTCGAAACTCCTATGGGAAGTGTCGTGACAGTACTCAATGTCAACTCATCCTTCCCAATTCCTAAAAATCCCTGCCTACATGCCTCTGTCCAATGAAACTTAGCTACTTTATGAGTCAACTTTTTCAATGGTGCAGCGATAGTGGAGAAACCTTCCACAAATCGACGATAATAACGTGCTAACCCCAAAGATGCGAATCCTATGTAGGATTCAAGGGTCCGCCATGTCTTTACCGCCTCTATCTTAAGACTATCCACTCTTGTACCTTCAATTGTAATTACATGACCAAGGAAAGCCACAGATGTTAGCCAAAACTCACATTTAGAAAATTTAGTATATAACCTGTGCTCCTATAGATTCTGTAATACCGATCTCAAATGACCTCGCATGCTCGGCCTCGATTACAGTAAATCAATATCATCAATGAAGACGAATACAAATACATCAAAAAAATGCCTAAACACCCGATTCATCGTGTCCATAAAAGATGTAGGGGCATTAGTAAGCCCAAATGACATCACTAAGAACTCATAATGGCCATATCTAGTCCTGAAGGCAGTCTTGGGGATATTAACTTCCAACTCCGTAACCGATGGTACCCGACCCGGAATCAATCTTTGAGAAGCATCTCGACACCTTGTAACTAATCAAACAGGTCATCAATCTTGAGAATTGGGTATTTACTCTTAATCATAACCTTATTTAGCTTCCTACGCTGATACACACTCTTAACAACCCATCTTTTCTTCACACAAAGAGCACCGATGCACCCAAAGGCAATACACTAGGTCGAATGAATCCTCGAGCAAATCTCTCAACTACCTTAATTCCCTTACTTTGGCAGAGCCATTCTATAAGGAGGGATCGAGATAGGCCGAGTACCTGGAAGTAATAGATCAATAGCAAAATATATCTCCCTTTCAGGAGGGAATTCCAGGAAAATCTTCTTGTAAGACCTCGAAACTCATTTACAATAGGAATTGACTGGAAAGTCATAGGCTCACATTCCAAGTTTCTTACCCTAACCAAGTGAGAAATAAAACCTTTGAATATCAACTTCTAGCGTTAAGGTATGAAATAAACTTACCTTTTGTGGGGCGTAGTGGCATTACCTTGTCATTCCCCCGACTGGCTCGCCGAGAAAATTGAATCTACAACCTTAGCTCGCAATCAACATTAGCATAACATGTCACCAACCAATCCATACCGAAAATGAAATCAAAATCTACCATTTCATGCTCAACTAGATCAGCTAAGGTTGATCTATCACATACCAATACCATGCGCTGGTAAACTCCGTCTAGCTAATACAGATTCGCCAATTGGCGTAGAAACAAGAAACGGAATAGATAATAACTCGTGGACCTGCCTCAAATCGACTAAACTAGCTGGTGTGACATAGAGAGTGTAGAAACTGTGGATCAAGTAAGAAATATACGCACGAGAATAAATAATCAAAGTACTGCACAACATCAGTGAGGCCTCCTAGTCCCGCCGACCGCCTGTAAAAGCATAAAATTGATCTGGCTTCTGCACCAGAAGCTTTCTCCCTCTCGCTCTCGCTACGTCCCTATTGCTAGTTTGAGGATAAGGTCTGAAGGTCGAACGGAGGGATGATGGCTAACCATCGATCACGCCTAATCCCCTCGACCCTATCTCGAAAATCCTCATAAAGTGCCTGTGGCTACCCACAATGATAACATACATTCTTTCCCCCTGATTTTACACGGAATCAATGAGATTTCCCACACCGGGAAAAGGTGGAAATGGTGTTCGCCCTCTCTACCCCCTCGCCCGCTCCTACTGTCGAGAGCTGTGGATGGAGCGGGGCCTCGGTCTCTTCTCTCGTCCTCGAAACCGAGGTAGGGCACTCCTATTGTCCTAACCGGACCGAGCCCTTGGGTCACCCTACGGCCTCTACATAAAGGACCTTACGCCCTAGCTCTCTCTTTCTTTGGCTGTTTCATCGTCAGTATCCTCAATTGATGAACCAAATCCTCTTCCCTTTGGGTAAAAGCCTGAATTTAGTGAAATGTCCATGTTCTCCTTAGTAGATACCCTCAAGAAATTTCTGGAGCTATATGAAGCCCCAACCCTAACACGAACCGATGAACTCTATCCTCCACAGCCCGAACCATGTGAGGAGATACCTAGAAAGAGAATTAAACCGAAGACAATACTCACACACACTCATACTTCCTTGCTCTAGGTGTAAAACTGCCGCCCGAGCCCGCTGAAGCTCCTGGGTAGATAGTGGTGCATAAAGGCCTCGGAGAACTCTTCGCACTCAGCTGGTGGTGCATCGGGTTACTCGATCAGCCAAGCTTCATCATAATATGGCCACATCACGTCTCCGAACGCCGCCAACTCTACTCGCCTATCAGTAGCTGCATCACCTTTAACACCCTATAAGTCTGATGGATAAAGTCCTGAGGATCCTCACTCGGGTCTGATTTGGTGAATATAGGAGGGCTCAAACTCAAGAACTCAAGCAAAGCCTTGGAACTCATTGTCTGCCTTATGTCTCCACGCTCCAATCGCCTCTTTGACTCCGTGGCTATACGAGCCATCGTAAAACAAGAGCCCTCGAGACCCTTTCCTCCTTCCGGAACAATTGAGGTACCACAAGCGTGGGAGGGTCTGCCACTCACTACCCTCAAGTACCGCTAGTGCAGAGTGAGCTGAGATCTATCTTCCATTGCTCGACGATGCAGAGGACTCCGTAATACTTGGGGTGAGACTCACCGCTGAGCTCTCCTCGACCTATCTCTTCGATCCACCTGGAGGGCGACCAGTACCTCCCAAAATGGTTGTTCCATTAAAACTCGTAGTCATCTCCTTATGTCACAAGCATACCGTGAAACAATAATAGGATTTTATATCACAGCATTTAAGGGAGCTCTCGCTTATACCACGAACTAGTAAAAGAAGTGAAACAATTCCTAATTTCACTAGCCTCCGATTATAAGTATGGTGCACAACATAGCCATAAGCACTCTACTAGACACGGCTTCGTCGACTCCCTAGGACATGACTTCGCTCGATACCAAGTCTTTCACGCTCCAAAAATTGGGGTAGGGCGCACCAGTACTAGGATTCATGATCGATCGAGAAGCCGTTCATATATAGCATCCATAAATGTAACACACTCAAGGTTGACCAAGCCACCGCCACAACCAAACAAGATAACACTGGGCCAATAATTCCTTGACAATTATAAATATGCAACCTAGAAAGCCGAATACTCAAAGCACAAAGCTAAGCAAAATAATGAAAAACCAATACGACTACACAACCCACACTACTATAGAAACTAGTCCACACGCCCTACAGAGTAAATAAACTAAATGCACGTGGATAGGGCCCCGGCCCTCCATGTCTGTACAAAACTAAAAATAGTCCAAATTAGGAATGGCTCTTGAAGAGAGGAGCATACCACTGTCTGGGCTGGAAACCGGCCCTACTACGCTCGATGATCCGAGCATCGGCTCTACCTATAGCACAGGACAGAAGGGTCCCAAGATAAAAAGACATCAGTACGAATAAAATGTACCGGTATGTAAGGCTAAACCAGAAATGATAAAAATGACATAACTAGGCCAGAAATAAGTGAGTAGTAAATAACCTGGAATCCCGAAAACATAAACCCGACAATAACTCATTATCATGTAAATGCAACCATCTAATGCACAACAAAGACTATAACTGAAATTCCAACATACGATTCCAAACTATAAAATCTATATACAATTCGCTCCAACTAGTGTCCACACTGTGTAAAATGCTCTCCGCCAAGTGTACCATACAGGTAAAATCCATCCAACCTATATCACACTGTGGTAAAATAACAGCACTCTCCAAACTATGTACCACCGGTTAAAATCAATAAATCATAGACAAAATCATAAATGGAGCGGATATGTAGATTATAATGACCAAATTTCGTTGCGCACATCATAGAAATGACGAATACTAAATGATGTGGCATGCAGGTTCATTCATGCATAATTGGAAACTGGTACATATAAACATGTAAAGATAGAAAATAGAATGTAAATTCATGTATTCAAAACTTGTAAAATCATAATGAACTATGATGACCTAAGAGTTTCAAACAAATTTATAGATTGTGTCTAAGGGACATTAGAGTCAAATCCTGCTAGCTTGTCGTTTCCGGGCTTAAGGGAAAGGGATTATGAAATCTCCCTTGCCTGACATATTTTCATAAAAATACACATAAGATAAAGTACAACCATAACAAGTCAATCCTAATTCGATTAGCTCGTTCACCCTTAATAGCTTTCGACGCCTTTACGGGATTAAAATCGCTTACACTTTCTCTCTCATCTTGGCTCTTTCACCAAAATACAGTTAGCAACCAGACCTTTAAACACATTTAACATTAATTATATATACACATGACATACAGTAAGTACCAGCTAACAATGCCTGCGTTGAGGGGTCTCCAACTCAATGTACAAATACGATAAGGAATTAATCAAATATTATTTAAAAAAAACCCTTTTATGTAAATTTGTGGTCGAGTTTTTGTTTTGAATAATTAATTTAAACTTTAAAAATTAAATGAATCTTAACATACTGGGATTCTTAAGACTTTAAATAGGTTGCTGGCTCATTCGATTTACAACATATGAATCGTGCTTAAAAGAACGAGAGACGGGGGCCTTACATACTTTTCTCCGATGAACTTTTCTCTAGCCGATTTACTATCTCAATGATCAGCCTTCAACCTCCTTAATCCAGTGGTTTTAAAGGCCAACAACAATCTTAATCTATAGAAAAATTAGACAAAATAACTAAATATAGGAAGTCACAATAGCAACAACAACACACGACAACATGAACAACATTTAGACATTTTCTCAACTAGTTTTCACTAACTTTTGAGGGAGAAACAGGAGGAAATTTTACCTTTAGTTTTTCTGTAATTTTCCTGAAATATGAAGTATAATTCCAGCAAAAGAAACAGCAAAACGCTTAAGGAAACGGCAAAACTCACCACAACAAACCCATCGGCAAATTTCACTTAGCTGCCAATTTCCAGATTTTTGCTATGCAATTTGAGAGGTTTCATAAGGGGTGAAATCCTTACCTTTCTCCTGATTTAACCTACTCAAAGATGGATGTGTATAGGTGCAGCAGTCCAAATATATTTTGAAATGCAAGAAACTTCTTCAAAATTTTGCCAAAACGATCTCCAAAACAGCCGCTAACGTACTTGCAAAGTAATATCAACTTATCTTGTGATTTTATTGAAATTTCACTTGATTTTCCTCCTTAATTTTCTTTGTCCTAGCTGCTGGAATTGAGAGAGAAATGGAATTCATAGCAATCTGGTCGATTTAGATTTTGTCAAAATGTTTTCTACAAAATGAAATTTCATATTTTAAGTAAATAGGACGGTGGAGGCACTAGGCGTCATGCTCATGTCACCGCTCGTGATGCTTCGGTAAAATTTCCATAACTTCTTTCTCCGAACCCGATTGACAAGAGGTTTGATGTTCAGAAAATTAGACCCAAAGAAATTTAATTTATGATCGTGTGGCTTCTAATTAATTATATATTGGGAGATATGATCGTTTAAAGTTTACTCCTTACTTATGAACTTCTTACATATTCTTTTGTTTTTTGATCGCATACTTTCTTTGTCATCTACGACCAATATACAACCCGTACTTTTCTTAACCTAGCATAAAAACATCAAATAATCACCAAAAATTTTCTAGGGTATTATACTAGACCCGTACTCTAAATGAGAAAAACTGAAAAATTACACTGTGCCTACGTAACAAGTCGCTCGCGGACCTCATGGGGAGTGACCACGTAGTCGCTAAGGACTCGTGGTGAGACCTTTAGGGCTTATTTTGAAATTTTAGTGGTTGAGGTGACTATGGGTGTGACCACGAGTCATGAGATGACCCTTGGTCAAGGATAATTTGAAGACCAGGAGATTATGGGCAAAGTGGAACTTCTCCATTAGCTACACGAGTCATGGTCCAAGACACGATTCATTAGGTGACCCGTGGTTCAAAAATAGATGCAAAGTATGGGTGTTGGTAGGGTAGTTGATGAGTGGGTCACCACGATTCCGTAAGGTATACAATGATTCGTGGTGTCCGTGGTGACCAATAGGGATTCTGGGACGCTGGACCCAACGACCGCGGACTATGAGTCGTGGTCATTGGGCATGAGTCGAGTTGTCCCCTCGGTGGGGACTAGCAGCCTCCATTTTCCCCGTGATTTTCCTAGGTCTTCAGTACTTCTACCCTAAACATTAAACTATGACATTTTTTAGACGTAATTTCAGACCTATTAGTGGGGTTAAATGGTTTCCCCTCATTCTACCCATCTTCTGTAAAAATACCGTAACTCTTCTTTCTTAAGCTCAAGCAAGACTAGGTTTTTCCTCCATTCCTAACAATACAAGGTTCCTTCTTTTGGGGAAATTATTTTTCGTGTATGTGGAAATTAAACAAGGGGATAGTTCTTCCTTTGTGTCCCCAAAACTCACTCCAAATTTCTTTATGAATCTTAAATTTTAGCTTTTTGAATGCGAAAAGGTTATAGGCAAATTTTCAACCGCATAAAATGATATCCATGATTATTCAAGATACATTTCCATCAGTCACGAGTAAATTGATATTATTTCCACAAAAGGTGAATCCTTAGCCCAGATTTTCGAATGTTGATAAATTCCTGATAAGTCTTGTTTAATTCATGTAGAATCATCCTGTATATTAATTGGTGGGTCTTTTCCCACCAACTAATGGTAGTATTGGTGCTTATCTCTTGTGCATCTACTTCAAACTTGTTTTTTAGTAGAACAGATAAGAAATCTGCGACGGAGATGATAAACCTTGGAATTTTCTCATTTTTACCAGTGAAGTGAACTCCCTTACTATTTTTACATGCTAAATTCTCATTGGGCCGATCAATTTGACTACGTAATCCCCGAGGTGCTCTGTGATCACCTTCCACCATTAGAATCGATTCAATTCAGCTTATTGGTCCACTCGGTGGTCATGACATTTTATATACATATAGCTTCGACTAGCCTTAGGACCCCAGTTCAGATTTTAGTTTGTTCTCAGACGGCTATGATGCTTGTCGATAAGCAACTCGACCAGTCTAGAAACCCAGCCACCCGGTCCGTTAAGACTCTTGGGGTACTTTAGCCACATATCCTCTACTAATCTTTGGACCCCAATTCTAGCTATCACTCTAGTATTAAATTTAGGATTATTCAGTGAGAGTAGGATCTCTTAGCACCGAGCAGACCGATTCCAGCACACCCAGGTTCCCAAAACTACGCTGCCGCCGTAGGTTTTAATATTTATTGGCCTAATTAGCCCTGTACTTTTTGTGATCAATCGCTTTGTAATTATATAATCGGCAAGGTATATCGGGTCCTATTAGTGTATACCTCGGACTCCACGCCTAGCTCACGATTACATGTCGGTTATAGACTCCCCCACTAGTCAATCTTTGGCCCAGTCTTAGTCTAATTCCGCTCAAACTGTGTAAAATAGACTTAGAACATTCTTTCACCATCAGATAGGGTGTTCTAGACCACCAAGTATCAGAAGCTTATTCCACTAGCAGCTTTAGTTATTATTACATGTCTTCCAGTTCGACGTTTCTTTTTATTACTTATTCTATTGTATTATGTTCCTTCTTACTTACCAGTACATTCAAAGTACTGATGCATATTTTTACACCGTATCATTTTATGATACAAACCGTAGATCACAAGCCCCACTGATTAGCAGATCGTTTTACCGAAGAACTCATTTACCCAATTGGTAAGTCCTCATACTTTGAGGATTAAGATTGATCTTGGGCATAATTGCATGCCCAAGTGATACTTTATAACTTAGTTTTGCCTTGTTTATGTATTTCATTATGTACATTTTCATGCCTTCTTATATAAATGTGAATATATATACTAAATCCAACATGATTAGTCCTTGTTTTTGAATGTTAATAATGCATTTGAGGAACTAATTCATGATTTGCAAAGTGGAGGAATGGAATCGAGCAAAATGTGAAAGTCAACAAGAAAACACGCAATAACCGGGCACCTCGCGCTGGAGCATAGGGGTCGTGGGTACGCCGCTAACGCAACACTTGGCCGAAAATTGCAGCTTTTGGCACATTCCGCTGAGGGTACGCTGCTACCTCCGTGTCACGGAGGTCAATTAGGGCGTTCCAGCTCCGTGACACGTTGTTGTTCCACCACAGGCCAAATTTTGCATTTCTTCAGCATAGTATAAATTGAACCCTTAGCTTCTAAAAACAATAAAGTCAATGATTTTGTTCAAAACTACCTAGGAGTGAAGGAAGAAGTTGAGAACTCACCTAGGTTTCATCAATTTCATCTTCTCCCCTACAAATTCTTTTGTATGTATGTTACTTTAACAATGTTTCTTGTAATTTTACGAACTTGAATTTCTAGAACCCTTCCTCTAGGTTGAAGCCACAAGATATGATTGTGATTTTGCGATTTTGTTTTGGTTTTAAGTTATTGATCGTTGTTTTATCTTGCATTTCTTAATTATGGTTGTTTTTGCGATTGGATCACCATGAAAACAAAATGCTAAAACTTAGGCAAATGCTTGAGAAAGAAAACCTAGGGAAGAACAAAAAAGAATGTAGGAAGCAAGTTCTTGTCTTTTGATAAGATTTTGTGGTTAGGATAGAAATACCTATTATCTTGCTTGGTTGATAAAATGGAAAGAGAGAGACACCTGGCTTAGATTTTTCTACTCCACCGCTCATAAAGTAGTTGTGAAGCTAAGTTTTGTTAAATGGTTGGAGGTATGAAAGTACCCTAATCAATGGCATAACCCCAAAAACCATATCCACGTAATTAATTGCCAACGAACTACAATTAGCATCCTCGGCCACAATGTAGTAGTGAGGCTATTTGTCGTGGTTAGAGGCTCCGAAGACCATGAACATGCAATTCTAATTAGGTGAGATGACAATTGATAGTTTCATACTTAAACCATTGCAAATCGTAGTATCACATGATTATCCGGCTTTAACTCTATGTTGCTCCTTGAATTAATTCAGAGTATTTCGTTGACCACATTTAGACTTAATTAACTCTACCGAGAACTTTTAAAATCAACACTTGCGGTATTTAATATCACACTTGAACATTATAGATAGTTGAATTGGTCCAATCCCTATGGGATCGACATCCGGCTCTTAAAAAGGGCCACTATATTACTTGTACGACCCGTACACTTGCAGGATCAACAAAGATTACTTCCTATAGTTATGATTTCATTTCCTTTATATTGATTTGGATTAGCTAGGGATTTGTCTCAGTAGCTCATAAGACCTAGTGGCTTTCAGACATACAGTTCTTTTTAGACTCAGATTGATCTTGGGAAAAATAGCATGCCCAAGGGATACTTTACAACTTAGTTTTGTCTGTTTAGCTACTTATTTATATACATTCTCATGTAATTTTATGTAAATGTGAATATATATACTAACCAACATGATTAGTTCTTGTTTTTGTAGGTTTAAAA
>JACEIK010005726.1:39985-51518 GCA_018107945.1 Datura stramonium
TAGTACTATTTTAGTTTCATATTTTGGAGTTAGGTGGGGACTTTTCCTAGCAACTCATCAGACTAGTCGAGGCTTTTATAGAGTGTAGTATTAGTTTTATCTTATAACTCAGTGTTGTTGTCAGATCATTATTCTTTCCTTTTCATTAGTTTTATTGAAGTTAAGCTTTCGCTTAGATATGTTCTACTAGTTGATGTTATGTTAGATATATGTTATTCCATGAGTTATCTTGGAGCCATTCCTGGTTCTAAGTCCTGTGTCTTGATCCTTGTCCATGATATGATCGTGACAAATTTGGTATCAGAGAATTATGTTTAGAGTGTCCTAGGGTGTCTAAAAGCCGTGACAAGTAGAGTCTTTTTCATGGGTGAGAAGCACGCCACACTTATGAGGAAGAGGCTACAAGGCATTTTTAGGAAAATTCTCTTTATTCATGATTTTTGTCGTGGGTAGAGTGTGAAACTCTAAAAGTTTCTCTTCTAACTCATGCGTTAGGCGTTCATAGATTATGCCTCCGAGAAGAGCAAACGGAAGGAGAAATAGTAATGGATACCAGCTCGCCCCACCAGCCCTAGCAGACTCGATGAATGAGCAGGTTACCTATGTAGAGTTTTGGTATGCTTTCCAGGTGTGTGCGCAGGCTATCACAACACAGGACAACTATTAGGCAGTGGCATCTATGAACCTTGATGGAAATGCTACAGCAGCAAGAGTGCGAGATTTCATTAAAATCAACCCGCCGGAATTCTTTGGCTGAATGTGGATGAGGATCCACAAGAGTTTTATTAATGAGATTCAGAAGATTACTGTCACACCCCAAGCTAGAGAGCCATGACTGGCACTGGGTGCCACCCTTTATATGAGCATATACGAAGGCCAAATATGAAACAAAGGCTGGAACCGAGGAGCTTTGACATCACAATAACTATAAAATTAGAGTGACAACACAATAAAGTAGAGGCTAACTCACCTGACCAACCAAGTGGATATACAATAGGCCGTCCAGGCCATGAACAGAAAACAATCTATACAACAAGGCCCACCATACCTACAACAATGACACTTCACCCACGGCAGACATCTACGAGCCTCTAGGAAAATAATAGAAATCAACTGTTCAGGATAGGGCCCCGAATTACAAATAATACAAACATCTGGCAAGTCCAGATGACTTGGAGCTTTACCGACTCAACTTGAACTCTAGTCATCATTGAAGGACTATATCTACTAGCCGATCAACACCTACAGGAATGAATGCAACGCCCCAACTAGGGTATTGATACGTAAAATGTATCGAGTATGTAAGGAGAAAAAATAATGGGATTCATACAACGGATCAACAGACATATCATCTATCAACAAAAAGAAAGTCCTAAATCAAGTAAATGAATAGAACCTACCTGGACTCCATAAGTCTAGCAAGGCCAACATAAGAAGATAAATAAATAAACAGACAATTAGTTGGCAGCTAGCCGATACAACTCACCTGTAACTGCCTGTACCACACAGGATCCATCCAAATGTCTTTCCTGAGTCAACTCTAGGCCCCTCCATGACCTCATCCATCACCAACACATCTAGCATCCATTGCTAACAAACAAACATAATACATGGCAATAATACAAAATAACAACAAAAGAATAATACACCATGGTATACACAAATATTCCATTTAACAACCCAACCATGCCGAGAACACACCTCGTCATCTTACAGGTATAACGACACGTACTAGAAAGGTGAACCGAAAATACTCAATGGCTCCATACTCGCAATACGGTCACTAGCGCGCCGGAAAGCACTCAACAACAATACACAACTCACAACAAGCTGTACAAGGCTCAAGTGTGCCATAATAATTCAACAGCCATTACACTCACAAGTACAATCCAATACAAGCCAAACACTTATGGAGATGGCTACCATAGCCACTCTGGTCGGTTACGCCTCAGGGTTGATCCTTATGCTGGACTGATCTTGATAGCCATGGGTACTACTGAGCCCTTAGAAGCAAGCATATCAACACACAATCACAACATAATTCATATCACATCCATAATTAATAACAATGAAAATACATGATTAAACAGCCCACTAGTGGCTCTCAAACCCCACCAATTGATTATCACAACGTAGTACTATTCTTTGCACATCTAGTCGTGCACTAAAGAGCCACTAATTGATTTAGGGATTACCATCCTAATCAATTTATCCCCAAAATTTACCAGTAACCCACAAAACATAGTCGACACCTTCCAATATCCTCTTATAGCACAACAACCGACTAAGCTATTACCCAATACCATGACCTCAATGGATGAGGGAAAGACTACACCCCAAAAGCTCCAAACACACGTATACAAGAGCGAAACAACAACCAACATCACGTGAAACTCACACAATATAATCAAGAATATGGTTGGAGCAGAAATCATGCCAAAATGGGGAAAGGAAAGCCTAAAACATACCTCTTGATGATGAATCGATATTAGCCAACACATACACCAATAACAGTATGAGCTACTACCCAAAAAATATATCCCTCAATCACCAAAATGATGCTACATGAATACAACATGAAAACAATACAAAAAAAGCTTATTCGACAAGTTTTCTATGAATTCGACAGTAGAATATCCAAGGTAACAACCTACCAACAGTCACATACTCATAACCAGCCTAAACAATTAAGAATTTTTAAAGAGAAAGTTCCCAATGAAACAGCCACAAAGACGCTCAGAAACAACGTAAAAAGGCAAGCTACACGCATCCCCCGACTTCCCGACATTAAAAATCACCTTGGAAAATAATTTCTAACCTCATAATCATAATAATATATATAGAGTAGGTGGAGAGGGCTTCTTGTCGTGAGAAGAAGCTAGTAAATAATAAATGATATGAAAAAACTAACCAAAATACTTATATAGGCAGCCACCGCCTCAGTAGCAACATGTCACGCTGCCCATCACGCTGATTTGGTGGCATGACATGCTGCAATCGCGGAGCCTCTAGTCCTCACTTCCTGCCTATGCAGTCACACGAAAATGTGAATTTCTCTCTACCCCAAATTCGTGTTGACGAATGCTTTAATGAGCTGGAAACTAGACTCATAGACCATAAATTTGATAGTTCGTAGGCTCCCTGACACCTTATATATTGGGAGAAAAGATTCAAGAAATTTGACCCAAATTTCAAAGAATTTTAACAATGAAGTTTGCGATAACTTTTTCCGAATTGAGTTCTAAAACTTTATCAACATCCAATCTTAAATACGATTATAGAGTGACTCAAATAACTCATAGAACATCCTTAACAACTATAACAAGATTAATATAGGAACCTTACATGCTGCCACGTCAAGCCACTGGCTGGCTATAATTCTCCATATAGCAAGTGTTCCTGTACAAGTCAGCAAATATGTGTTTAGACCCGAATCCTACGACAGCTGACATCTCGCACAGTTTTGATTCAAAAAGAATGGTAAAAATCCTAATTATCCTGTAGCCTCCTGTTTATAAGTACACCGCGCAATGCATACATAAAAAAGACTCTAATAGACACGACTCAAAGACTCCCTAGGACACAAACTACTCTGATACCAAGTCGATCGCACCCTAACCTGGGAGGTGTGACTGGCACATGGTGTCACCCCTGATATGAGCATACACGACACTCAAATATAAAACAAAGGCCATAACCAGTGATGTTCCGCAATAGAATAACTATCAAATGCGAGTAACAACAAACTAAAGTAGAGGCTGGCTCACATGACCAGCATAAAGGATATACAATAGGCCATCCTTGCCAGAAAATGTAAAACACTATATACAACAAGGCCCACCAGGCCACAACAATGACACTCACCCATGGAACGTCTACGAGCCTTTAGAAAAACAATAGAAATAAACTATTCCAGACAAGATCCTGAACTACCCATAATACAAACATCTGGCAACTCTTAAAGACTTGGAGATTTACCGACTTAGCTAGAACTCCACTCAGCGACCAAGAACTCGATCTACCTACTAATCAAAACCTGTAGGCATGAATTTAATGTCCCCAACTAGGGCGTCAGTAGGGAAATATACTGATTATGTAAAGCGGAAAAGATAATGGGATTCATAGCATAAATGAATAGGCATATCAGGTATCAACAGGAAGAAAGTCACATATCAAGTAAATAAATAGAAACTACTTGGCCCCTATAATCCTGACAAGTTTGACATAAGAATATAAATGAATAAATAGATAATTTGTCGGCACCTAGCTAATACCACTAACCTATAACTGCATGTACCATACAAGATCCATCCAAACGACTTACCTGAGTCTATCTAGGCCCCTCCTTGACCTCATCCATCACCAACATATCTAGCATCCACAACTAATAAACAAACATAATGCAAGGCAACAATACAGAATAACAACCACAGAATATTACAACACGGTAAGCATAGATATGCCATTTAACAACCTGACCATGTTGGGGACACACCTCATGATATTACAGGTCTAACGGCACATACTAGAAAGGTGCATAAAAAACTCTTAATGGCCCAACACTGGTAGTCCGGTAACAATCAGAAAGCACTCAAAAACCATACACTAGTCTCACAACATGTTGTACAAGGCTCAAGGTTTCTGGAACAATTCAAAAGCTGTTACATTCTCCTGTAAAATACAACATAAGCCCAACTATTATGGAGCCGGCTACCACAACAACTCTGGTCGACTGTGCCTCAGGCTCAATGTGACGACCCAAGTCTATATCCGGACGAGACATAGTACTAGGAGTCATAATAACCCCAAGTCAACCCATAGTTTATCATAATACTTGTGAATTAAATAAATATATGTGGAAGCTTTAAGTAATAAGATCATTTAAGAAAACTGATTTTACAAAAGTCCATACATTTGAAACAATACTGTATATCTAAGTCTATGTTTGAAAGCCATCTACAATGATAATTTGTTGGGACAAGCTCCGAGCTAACTCTAAAGTCTTACTGAAAGAAACTAATTAAAAATAAACATTCATCCTTGAAAGATGAGGACTCACCAAAACCTGCTACCGGTATCGTCTAATGCAATCTACTAACCGATACCGGGGCTGAGAACCTGCGCCTGCATCATGATACAATATAGCATAAAAGGTATGAGTCAGTACTTTGAATGTACTATGTAAGCGAGAGAAATAATAAACATGAAAGAACAAATAACTAAACCGAGATGACATGAAATGACCAACTGAAATATGTAAAACTGAACAAATTGAAATACAACTGATATGGTCAATAATGACCTTGGCTGATGGTCCTAGACATGTCCTGAATCTTAAATATATAGATAAGATAGACTGAACTAAATTGAACTGAGCTAAACTAAAACTATATTTACTAGTAGGGGAGTCTATAACCTATATATAACCACGTTAGCTAAACGTGGAGTTCGATGTATACACGCCATTGGTAGGACCCAATATACCTTGCTAGGATATAAAGGCATGAACTGGGTGATCACAAATTTGGGGCCATAGGGCAAATAAAACAACCTACAATGGTAACGTAGTTCTGGAAACCTGGGCGCGCTAGTACCCCAGTCCACCCGATGGTAAGTCCTACTACCACTGGATAGTCCTAATCTGACTTCTAAGCTGATAGCTCGAAACTAGGGTCCAAGACTAAATCAGGTATACCTATCTAGAAGTACCCTGAGAATCTTATCGGACTAATTTTGTAACCGGTGTTCTAAGACTGGCCAGAGCTACTTATCTAGAAGCGTCGTAGCCGTCTAAAGAACAAACTTGAGCTGAAGTTGGTGGTTCTAAGACTGGTTAGAGCTTCTTATCTGGAAGCATCATAACCATCTACAGAACAAAGTAATATCTTATAACTGATTCTGATAACTGACATCTGAGAGGCATTACTGACACTTTAAGAAAAGACTATAGTCAAACTGATCAGCTGATATTTCTGAAAATACTAAGAATTCTAATATTATGACTAAAACTGGACTAGCATGCAACTAACTGATATTTCAACTGATATTAATAACATGAGAATTTTAGCACTGATAGAATCAAGCAATATAAAAAAATAATCAACTGTGCAAGACTCTAATTACTATATTTGAAATCTAGGGCTAAAACCATCTTTACAGGAACAAGTATCAACATGGTCTGTAAGTACTTGAAACATAGCAACTAACAAAATGAACAACATTCCTCATGAATGACATCAGAATCTGACTGAAAAATTATTAAATTTTGAAATCTCAGGGCTAGTACTGATAAGAGAATTTCAATGGGTTTTGGGGGCACAAGGGAAGGACAATTCCCTTGCTAAATTCTCACATACCTGGTGATAAAAACCCCAGAGAAAACCCTTGAGAAGATCTGAGAAGAAAATTTGTACCCTTGCTCCTGCTCTGTGCTTTCTTACTAAGTTCTATCTTCTGACTTCTGAGGGAATAAGAGGAATGAAGTATGAACATCGATTACCCCCTTAAATCCCCTAAATATAACCCAAAATGACATAGTTTAGAGATTAAATAACTGGGGAGTTACTAAAATAACCCTGGGAGAAAATCTGGAAAACTTCCTGACAGGAACCAACGGGTCACACAATGAGTCATTGGTTGATACCACGACTCATTGGGATCAGTCGTTGGTCTTGGGCCTTAACCTTGGGCTTACTGGAACGGGACCACGGGAGTATACCGCGACTCATTGGGTGAACCAACGGGTCGTTGGTACCTCTTGTTGTCACTGGTAAGGGAATCCAGGCCCTAAGACAATGGGCAACATAATGACTCATTGGTAGAAGCAACGGGTCATTGCATCAACTTGTGGTCAACGATGTTAGGACGTGGGACTTGGTTACGGGTTACAACAACGGCTTGTTTTTGGGAACCACGAGCTATTAGTTCCACTCGTCATTTCTAGGAGATGTCAGGTAGGTTTCTGAACTAGGGAAGCAACAGATGAAAAGACGGCTCATTACTTCTTCCAACGAGTCGTCCTATGCCTCGTTAGTTCTCAGAGGGAAATTCTACCTAGATGACAATGAATCAGACAATGGCCCATTAAAGTTGACCACGATCCATTGTTTGGGTCATTCTGTGATAATTATTTTAGTTTCCCTTGGTTTTTCTTGCAAGGTCTGAGTTTGTTCTAGGAAAGTTTTAGGGTGTTACACTCGACCCCTACATTGGATTGAACTCGATAGTCATTGGTACTACTGAGTATTCAACGAAAAGTATATCAACACACAATCACAACATAATTGATCTAACATTCACAATCAATAGCAATAACAATACATTCTCAAACAGCCCACAATCGGCTCTCAAACCCCACTGACTATCACACAGTACTATTCTTCACACATTTAATTGTCCACCTACGAGCCACTAACCAAGTTAGGGATTACAATCCTAATCAGTTTATTCCCAAGCTTTACAAGCAGCCCACAAAACACAACTGATACCTTTGAATATCCTATCATAGCACAACAAACGACTAATCTATTACATGATTTTAGAATAGCCCAATAGCTCCCAAACACACGTATACAAAAGCCAAACAACAACCAACATCATGTCAAACTCACATAGTATAAACAAGAATATGATTGGAGTGGAAATCATGCCGAAACTAGAGAAAGAACAGCCTTAACATACGCCTTCATGCCTAATCGAGTTTGGCCAATTCCTACACCTCAACAGTATGAGCCACTGCCCCAAAAACAGATCCCTCAATCACAAAAATGTTTCTACAAGAATACAACATCAAAACTGTCACAACCCGAGTTTACACCCTAGACGCAACACGGTACTTGGTGCCATAAGTGACTCCAAGTTGTCCTATGGCTTAACATCACATTGGTATACTAAATTTAATAGATGTGGAAGCTGAGAAAAAATAACAATATAACTTTCTCAAAATAAGAAGTGTTTGATAAGGTACTGAAAATCTATACAACAACTGCAAAATATGCTGAAATGAGACTTTACCTGAAAGCCATCTAATAACTAACGAGTTGCTGGGACAAGCCCCCAGCTAACTCTAAAAAAATTTAAAAGCTAGAAACTGAAATAGAATTAAATCGTCATCCACGAAAGATGAGGACTCACCAATAAATAATGCTGCAGAAATCGTTTGAAGGGAACTTCTGACAATGTTGTATCTGAGAACCTGTACCTATACCATAATATGATACAACATGGAAAATATGCATCAGAACATTGAATGTACTGAGTATGCAAGATTAAGTAAGAAAAGCAGAAATACACGTCTGAACTGAGAAACACTGAATATAAATGTAACACTCGGTCTAAGGTTCATAACTACATTCTACAATATGAATAACTTTTATACCCCGAGAACCCAAGGATCACACCCAGGAGTCAAAACGGTGAAAAACTAAAATTTCACACCGGGTCATAGGACGAATTGTGAGGAGACTCGTGATGAGTGACCATGAGTCTTGAGGTAACTCGTGGTCCAGTAGGGTTGGCAGGACTCATAGAGAAGGCCACGGGAATCACCATGAGTCGTGGTCATGCGTCAAGACTCATGAGGTCACCCTTGGCCAAGACTAGAGTTTTTGGCAAGATTGTTGGGTAGTGTGGACCATAGATGGTGACTACAAGTCGTGGTCACCCACAACAATTTTTGGTTCCCTCCGTGGGGTCCCAAGGTGAATTTTAGCAGTGTATCTCATGACTTTAGGCCATGAGTCGTTGGCCCTGGACACGAGTCGTCCAGTCTCTCGTGAGGACTAGCAGTCAGCAAGATTCTGTGATTTTATTAGGGCTTTTCCGTAATTCCTATGTGCTAGGGGCCTATACTACATTGTTTTAACATCATAAAGGGTGGTTTAAGAGGGAATATACTAGCGTAAGTCCTCATTCATGCATGCAAAGGTTTGGGAAGGTGATAGAAGGGTGATCTAGGTGATTTCAAGGTGTTATTCATCAATTTTGTCTTGGGAAATCTAGGGAAGTTAAGAACTAGCTATTCTCAGGTATGTAAGGCTATCAATAGGTGATTTCTTCCACACCCATGCCCGTCCTCTATGATTTTTACAAAACTTTTAGTAAAAACTCATGGGATTTCGAAGATGATTTTTTTTATAAAAGTCTAATGATTTGATAATGGNATTTGATAATGGGTTTTGTGATTTTAGTTTCTCATCATAATATATGGGTTTTAATCATATTTTATTATCTAAATTTATCTATAATTTTATCGATTTTAAGTTCTATGAAATTAAGCCTAATTATGCATGATCCATGGTTTAACGATTTATGACCTATTTTTCTATTATTGATACTTGCAAGACTAGCATGAATTATGAGTTAAAGTATGCATTTAATCTAATATCGATCATGATCTTATGAATTTCAAGCTATATGTATGATATTCAAGTACGTATGAACCATATAAATCATGATTTATGTTTTGGCCAACTCATGGGCCTAGTCTCATGGTTGGTTCACGTATGTACAAGCATGTCTATGATTATCATGATTTAACTAGCCCGTGAATTCATGCAAGTTATACTATAAGCACTATACATATATTTTGGGAGTAGTATCGAACATCTAGTGGGTTTGGGGCCGAGGTTCTGCCTCGGATCCCATAAACTACGTGCCACCGTAGGTATGTTGGGACCTCCTATGTGAACGTCCCTGACCAAAATGGCCCTTTTAATGGTGATATCACACTTTCATAGTCCTACCTTTTGCAATGTACGAACACTCTCCCAACTAGGGTTACAAGTCGGGTTTCATGTGTGCTCATATGGGGTATGTCGGTTAAGAGAATCTTCCACTACTCCTCATGATTATTGCATGTTTATGATTAAGTATTTTGGCTCAAGTCATGCTGAGTAAAGTTTTTCTCCAACGATCATGATTATGTTTGTATTATGTATGTTTAAAACCCTTGAGCCTTATGATACGTTATGATGATTTACGATACGAGCATGATTTCCTACTCTTATGATTATTTATGAGATTTCTATATTTTAAATGTCTGTTTACTTACCTTGCATACTCAGTACATTCCACGTATTGACCACATACTTTCTATGTTGTATCTTTTCATGATACAGGACCCAATTCTTAGGCTCACCCTCCTCAGTAGTGCTTCAGAGATTGTTGTCAGTGTACTTGGTAAGTCCTCATGTTCCGAGGGCCATATGTTCATATTCTATTATTTCCTTTCAATTTCAATATTGTTTGGTTAGTTGGGGTATTGTCCCATCAACCCGTCTTTTATGATTAGAGGTTTTTCTGCTACAAGTTGTATTCAACCGTCATGTATGGATTGTGTATTGTCCTTTCTCTTGGTTTATGACATCTTTACTCTTTCTTATGTTATGTCTTACTCTTATATGATTGACTTAGATGTACGCTCGTGCCATGGGTTGACTTGGGGTCTCTCGGGGCTCCTAGTCCTGTGTCTATGATCCGGGTGTACATTGGGGTCGTTGCAAACTTGCTATCAGAGATAATGGTTAAAATGTCCTAGGGTGTCTGAAAGCTGTGTTAAGTAGTGTCACGCCCCGCCTTGGGGGGTATGACTAGCACCTGGTGCGGACCTGGACTACTAGACTACTGTGCCTGGCTGGCTCTAACTCAGATTCATGGAATCAACGGGCTATATAACGGCTGTTAATACAGCCTCCGGCCGACTGGGCCTATAGCCACCTGTCTTGTAACATCAGCTAACCAGAATCATTCTCATATAGGGAAACCTATGCGGGCCGACAAGGCCACCATGAAGTCTAGTTATCTCTAAATCAATATAATGAATACTGAACATCTACGTGACCAGCAAGGTCACCACTACTATCTCAATACGGCCCCATATGGCCAACACAATCAACAACACTAAACAGCTAAACAAACGCACGTCCCCACACGACCGGCACAACTAACCACAAGGAGATATATATACAAAATCTGCAAGCCTCTATGAATACTGATAAAATCTACCTGTAATGTACAACAAAAGAAAGGAAATAGACCTCTAGCTGTCTAGCTCCGGATGACAGGAGCTGATGACTCAATGAGCTAGCTGGAATCACGAGGGATCGACTCCTCATCTATGAGTACCTGCAGGCAAGTAATGCAGCACCCCAAACGGGCGTCAGTACCCCTGGTACCGAGTATGCAAAGCAAACTGAACATAACTGAATGTAAACAACATAATTAGAAACTCTAAACAGTAAGAAATATCTGGAACTGTTTGAACTGATAGACTCTGAAACAGGCTTTCCTGTACTGAGAGTAAGGCAGGAGCATACCTGTCGACGTGGCGATCTGCTGTATATTAGCTAATATTTAACATATATATAGCAAGCAAGGACCAATACCAGCTCCCATAAGCCGGAAGGTGCCAACCAACAAACAATCTATATACCTCTACCCGAGTCAAAACCATCCAAAAATAAGTCACTCCACTCGTCTACTAACTACGAGCACCTCTACCGGCCCCCTAGGTCTCCAGCTCGGGCTATGGCCT
>JACEIK010005726.1:76609-95145 GCA_018107945.1 Datura stramonium
CATGTAGTCCTTACTCTTATATACTTATCTGGAAGTAACCTGAGAGTCTAAAGGACCTGATAATGAAACTAAGAGTTCTAAGACTGGCTAGAGCTTCTTTAGCCAAAAGCGTCGTAATCGTCTAACAACACCATGAAAACTAATAACTTAGATTATGGAGTTTTACTGAAGTCCTCAAGAGGCTGAGTATAGTAAAACTGATCAGTTGATATTTCTGTAAGTTATTGTAAAGGCTAAGTACTGACTAAGATCGAATCCTCAATAGATCCTCTCAAATCACATAACTGTACATTCATGGTGATTAGAAGGGAATTATCATAATCAAGTAATATTAATATTTGGATAATTATGCGAGACTCTTAAATTTACAATTTGCAAACTAGGGTTAAAACACACATTTCATGGAAGGAGATATCAACATATAGTATAACTACCAGCAACCTTTAAGAATCATGAAAATTATAACAATAAGGAAGTTCATATTCTAACTGAACGACCACCCTAGCATTGATACAAAAGGGCTAGAACTGATAAAGATTTTAGGAAGGTCTTGGGGCAAAAGGGAAGAGCAATTCCCTTGCTGAAATCTCACATTCCTAGAGTAAAGATTCCCTTGAGAATTCTCTTCAGAAAATTGAGAAATAGAAACCTTTGTTCTTGGCCTAGGAGAACTGCCTGAGGTTTTTACATACTAACTTTAGAGAATGGGAGGGATGAGGAGAGAATGCCGACTAACTCCCTCAATTCTCTGATTTTTAACCCCAAAACAATGTAATTTAAGATTTTAGATGATAAGGTTTTACAAATTTTCCCCTGAAACATTTAATGAAATTTATGCTCGTCAGGTGGTATGACCTAACCTATGAGTCATACCATGATTCCACGATTCGTACCATCGCTCGTGGTTAATGACCCTACTTTAATCCAGCTCTCTGAAGTTTTTCCATGGATGCCTACTACAACTTGTATCAGCATTCTACAACTCGTATCACGATCCGTATCTCAGTTCTTAGTATTCATCTACCCCTCTCACGACCTATCCTACGGGTCGTACCATTGCACCAAGAGTTGTACCCTGACTCGTGGTTAGCCTAAATTTTCTTGGCCACAACTCTGAGTTATTCCACGACTGGTCAGTATGGTCCGTACCATGGTAGTACAAGTCTTAACATGAAGTCATGGTTTCTCAAGTCACCTTAACGGATCTCCTACACCCTCCTGCTACTAGTCTAGCTACGAGTTGTACCTCCTATGTACGAGTCGTGCTGTGATCATTTTCCCTGATTTCTACATAATCAAATTTTAAATCTCAAGGCTAGTCATAGGAAGTTCTGAGATGTTACAATATCTCCCCCATGGGAACATTCGTCCTCGAATGTAGGCTAGACATACTGAGAAACTAAGAAATGAGATAAAATACCAAATTAAAAACTATTAGCTGATTTCTAAAGAAGTGACTGACTCCGAACTAACATAAACATACTAACTGAGTTTCCACAACTAGAGTGCACATTGAAAACATGAATAGGGCTGATGAGTACGGAATTGAATAGAGTATTGAGGAAGAATTTAGCACCTGATGTTGAAGCTGCAATGGAAGGGAACAAATATGGGTATTTATCCATCATAGCTACTTTTTCTTCCCATGTAGCTCCCTCAACTAACTTGTTTCTCCACAAAACCTTTACTTAAGCGACGTCCTTGTTCCTCAATTTACGAATTTGACAGTCTATGATTTGAACTGGAACTTCTTCGTAAGAGAGGCTGTCCTTTACACCAACACTCTCTAGAGGCACTATTGAGGTCAGATCACCATTGCACTTCTTCAGCAATGAGACGTGAAAGACTGGGTGCACTGATGCTAACTCTACAAGTAATTCTAACTCATAAGCCACCTTACCAATGCGTCTTCAGATTCTGTAAGGTCCAACATATATCGAAATGAGTTTTACTTTCTTCACAAACCTCATCACCCCTTTTATAGGTGAAATCTTCAGATAAACCCAATCATCCACATTGAAATCTATCTCTCTTCTCCACACATATGCATATGATTTGTTTCAGCTTTGAGTTTTTCTCAACCTTTCTCTAATAAGCTGAACCTTTTGCATTGCCTCATAAATTGAGTTTGGTCCTATCATGGTAGCTTAACCAACTTTTAACTATCCTATAGGATATCTTCACCTCCTACAATACAATGCATCAAACGGGGCCATCTGGATGTTGTAGTGGTAGATGTTGTTGTAAAAAAATTCAATGAGAGGTAGGTGATCATCCCAACTGCCCTTGAAATCAATCACATATTCCCTCAACATGTCCTTTAAGGTTTGAGTAGTCCGCTCATCTTGTCCATCTATTTGTGGGTGAAAAGCTATGCTGAGCTAGACCTGGGTGCCAAGTCCCTTATGAAATGATTTACAGAAACACGAGGTTAACTAAGTACCTCTATTTGAGATGATGTAAAAGGTAACTCCGTGAAGTTTGACTAACTCCTGATGTACAATCTAGCATAATCCTCAGCTGATTCTATAGTCTTAACTAGTAGGAAATGTGTTGACTTAGTCATCCGGTCTACAACCACACATATTAAATCATATTGTTGACGAGTACAAGGTTAGCCTATGATGATGTCCATATTCACTTTCTCCCACTTTCAAGTAGGAAAATTTATATCCCGAGTCATACCCCCAAGTCTCTGATTGTAATACCCCAAAAGTCCCTAGAGTAGACTTGAGAGTTGAACCTAAAAAAATAGGAAAAAGCTGCACTTTTGCACCAGAACAACTCGTGGTACGCATCGTAAGACCAAGTAACGTGTCGTAAGAGGAATCGTGAAGAAGACCTGGAGTCTAGGCATCCAGACCACGAGTCGTGGTTTGTGGGTATGACTCGTGGCCAAGGTCGTGGTGGAGGTGAAGTCACGAGTGATGTTATGAATCGTGCTAGGAATCCACGAGTCGTAGGATGAAGCCTTGCAATGTTTAAGAGGAAAAATTAGTAGTTGAGACTCAGTGGCCACGAGTGGCCGCACGATTCGTGGGGGCTTGTAACGAGTCATGAGATGGAACCGTGGTGATAACGAGTGGCGACCATGCGTAGTTAATTCATGGTACGACTCGTGGTGCCGCCCGTGATCACTGGCAGTGTGTATTTTTCCTTCATTTTAATAAGGTCAATTTCATAATTCCTAAACTTCTAAACCCTAAACTACGTCATTTTAATCTAATATTAGGGGATTTTTAAGAGGGTTAAATCTATTCTAACCTATTCCCTCCCCATGCATGCAAACTAGAGGATTCCTAAGAAAGAACAAGCTTAGAACTCTCCAATTCTTCTCCAATTCCTTTGGGCATTCAAGGAAGAATGAGAGACCAGATTACCCAGGTATGTAAGATTATGAATAGGAGTATTCCTTCACTCCCATGCCCAGGTCCTATCCTAATTTCGTGAAATTCAAGGTTGATGAATCTATGGGGTTTACCCAAATTTGGAAAAATTCTATTCATGTTTCTAATATTTTTTTAATATTCATGGGTGTGTTTTTATAGTGAATTCAATTACAAATTTATGATTTCAAAGTTTTAAAATTATGATGCCCAATTATGAAAGTTCATGAAGCTCTGAGATTATGATCTATGTTTTCAAGTATGATGAAATGTCTACGATGCAAGTATGATTTTGAATTACCCATGTTTATATCTATTATTTTTCTATCAAGTTTATTTCAAAGAATGTTTAACTTTGGGGAAGCCCATATGATAAAATATGTTCATAATTTACTTTAATTTCATGTTATTATCTTACTGCATGGTTTTGGATTCTAAACTCCCACTTTTCAGCTTGTGGTATGATTTGAGCCGAGGCTCCTCATGTTATGTTTTGATATTATGTATGTAATGTTATAATTCAGCTTTGTCTAAAGATGATTGTTCAACTTCGTTGAAAAACATGGAGAGCATATACATGTTTTTTGGAGTAGTGTCTTGCACGAGTAGGCTAAGGGTTTAGTTAACACTATGCCTCAGAATTACATTGCAACGTAGGTATGTTCAGATTATTTGGGACCTCCCTTCTGAGCCTTCCATACTCCCGAGCGGCGTTTAGCTTGGTATCGATATCATGGTAGTGCACTTAACCCTGGCAAGGCTTTAGACAGCTCTGCCCACTTGACTGTAATAGTCAAGACCACGTAAGCTCTAATGTGGTAATATCGGTTATATGACGAGTTGATCTTGGGCATAATTACGTGACCAAGTTCTATGTTATACCGTATTCCGAGTCATGCTTATTAATTAAGTTGATTACATTCTCATGTATTTTATATATATGTGTGTGCATGGACTAACCTCCATGATTCGCCCTGCTTTGTAGGTGAAAAATACAAAGGATGAGTTTAATATGATGATGCATGAAAATAAAGGAAGCTCGGGATTGAGTGTAAAGAAGGCAACATGAAGACAACACACAAGTGTCAAGACCGTGCCTTCTAATGTGCAGTGGAAAGCAAATGCCGCGCTGGGCAACATGTCATGCAGGGCATGCACACGAGAAGGCAAGGCAGGCAGGCACCTGCGCGTTGGCGTCGTGTCACGCCAAGGGGGCTTCACGACCAGCACAGTGCCATGCTGAGCGACGTGCACCAATGCATGCCATGATATTGCTGACGCGCCCCATTCCAGTAGCCATGCGCGATAGCCCTGTGCCACGGAAGGCATGTTACGTGATTGGCATATTTTTCAGTTAATATAAATTGAACCCTTATCTTCTAAAAACAATCATCATATATTTTATTTGGGAAAGAAGAGAGGAGCAAAGGGAGAAATGAGGAACTTCACCTAGGGTTCGAATTCTTTACTTCTCTTTTAATCATTCTTGTAGGTGCTTCACTTCAAACATGTTTTTGAGTGTTTGTATGAACACGAGTGGCTAAAACCCTTCTTCTAGGGTTGAGGCCATATGACATAAATGTAATTGCATGAATTCATTTTTTATTCAACTTTATTTGTTGTTTTGTCTTGCATTCTTATAAATTTTTGTTTTAATGCTTGATCAACATTGAAACAAACTTTCTATGCTTAAAACAAAAGTCCGAAAGAGTAACCCTAGGTTAGAACAAAAGAATAAAGGGAGCAAGTTCTTGTAATCAAGAAAGGATTCGCAGTTAGGATAGGAATTATACCTTATTAGCCTTGCTTGGTTAATTAAACGGGAAGATAGCTAGACACATAGGATTAAATTTTCACATCACCACTCCCAGATGTAGTTGTTGGAGTTAATTATAGTTTAAATGGTTAGAGGTACAAAAGTCCATTATCAAAGGCACAAAGCCTGTAAACCACATCCATTGTGTTAAATTTCTCACGAATTAGGATGTCACATCCCCGCTCAATGATGTAGGTGTGAGAATAGTTTGTTGTGTTTAGTGGCTCGAGAGACTATGAACACTGCATATTAACTCTTTGAGACAACAATTGAATTTCATATACTTAAACCATTGTGAATTTTAGCATTGCATGATTGTCATGCCTTAACTTTTGATGCTTCTTATTATTGTTTCCTTATTATCTTGTGATCATCACTGAGATTTAGTTAAAACAACCAAAACCTCTAAAACCAACATTTGTGAAATTTAATTTAACACTTGATCTTGATTATTCGCTGAAATAGTCTAGTCCTTGTGGGTTCAACATCTAGCTCTTCAAGAGTCTCTTTACTACTTGTTCGACCACGTACGCTTGCCCGTGCGTTGTGGCACAAAAAGCTTTTGGCGCCATTGACGGGGATTGGTAGCGTTTAGTGAATTTTTAGTTTTTGTGTGAATTTTATTTTTCTTAAGTGTTGATAACCTTGGTCTTAGTCTTATCTATTGCAGGTAATAAGTTGTCTTTGTTGAATTGGCAAGGAATAGAGAGATAGTGGAAACTTTATTGAAGCCTGAATGCCAATTGCATTTGCTCCAGATAGAAGCTCTAGAGCGGAAGTTGAAGCAGTTACATAAGAAGATACAATAGGATCCACCAGTTGGGAAAGAAGAGTTGTTTCCTAAGCCAATGGTATCCCGACCAATTCGCGAAGTGGCAATCTCACTAACGGCAAATGTGGCCTCCTGTATTCGCAAACTGGAGCCTAGAGGAAACTTTTAGCTTAAGCGGAACATGGTGCATATGTTATATTCTAGTGGTCAATTCACTGGAATGACACATGAGGACCCACAACAGCACTTACAGAACTTTTTGTAGATCAATGACACCTTCGTCCCTACTGGAGTGTCAACTGATTTTATCCGACTCACCCTCTTCCCATTTTCACTATTAGGAGAGGCGAAGAGGTGGCTAAAGGCAGAGCCACCAAATTCCATCACATCTTGGGATGACCTGTCAAGGAAATTCCTCATCATATTCTTCCCATCAGGAAAGACTGCCAAGCTCAGAAGGGAAATCTTATGTTTCAAGTAGCGGCTTGAGGAGAACCTATTCTTTTCTTGGGAGAGGTTCACGTCATTGCTTAGAGACGACCCCCATCACTAGAAGACTAATGAGAAGTTAGCCTACAACTTTGTCGAAAGTCTAGAACCACATATTAAAACCTTGTTAGACTCCACATCGGGTGGGCAAGAACTTGAGAAGACATATGATGAGTTGTATACTCTACTGAATAGAATTGCTCAAGTGAATCCAAAGCGGCACATGAAACATCCAGAGGGGAAGAAAAGAAAGTGGTAGGGCTGATTGAGGTAGATAGTGTCAATTCCTTGGAAGCACAGTTAGCGTCACTGCAGCACCAGATGATAATGCAGTTCAACAAACTGAGTATGACCTAGCCACAGGGACAGGTCAAAGCAATTTAGCAAGCTCCGAGCTGGTGTGAAATTTTTGGGAACAATGGGAACAGTGCAGACTCTTGTGGTCCCAATCCAGAGTCAGTCAATTTTGCAGGTAATGCGCAGAGGAGCAATCAGAGTTATGGGAACACCTACAACAAAACTGGCAGAGTCACCCAAATTTTTCTTGGGGTGGTAATTAGAGTAATAGCTACCAGCAACCTCAGCAGTAGTACAGGAAGAACAATGGCCAATCCAATAGTAGCAACATTGAGGATATGTTTTAGAAAATCATGGCCACTCAGACCCAGTTGGTAGAAAATCAGGCGAGGATGGCTTCAGACTTGAAAAATCAGCAGATGGACACCAGAAATCTTGAAAAACAGATGGGTTAGTTGGCAGCTGCTCATCATTCTAGATCTTAGGTAGGGTTAACGGTGATACAGATACAAACCCCCGATAGGTCAACGCTATCAATCTGAGGAGTGGCAAGCAGTTGACTAATGCACCACAGAATGAGAAGAGAAATGAGGTGCAACTAGAGCTAGTTACACAGGGTCCATCGTTTAAAAGAGGAGATAATCAAAGTGCTGGAAAAAAAATACACAATCTTCATTATACCAGTAAAGAGAACACCACCACCATTCCCACAAAGGCTCAAGAAGAGCAAGGAGGAAGAATGTTTTATGAAATTCTTTGATATCTTCAAAGAACTTCACATCAATTTGCTTCTACTTGATATCTTGCAGGGTATGCCAAAGTACGCAAAGTACTTGAAAGACGTGGTAGCCAACAATGTGAGGTTGGTGGATATCTAGACGGTGGCACTTACTAAGTGTAGCTACAGGGTGATGGGCAAAATTTCGTAATAGCTCAAGGACCCAAGGAGTTTCACCATCCTCGTACAAATTGGTGAAGCTGAAATCATGAGAGCTTTGTGTGACTTAGGGGCGGCAATGAATTTAATGCCCCTATCTCTTTTTAACACCGTGGGTTTTGGAAAGCCAAGACCCACAAGAGTAATGTTGCAGCTGGCACACAAGTCAATAGTGGCACCAGAGGGAATTATTGAGGACCTCCTCATCAAAGTAGGTAAATTAATTATACCTTTTGATTTCATCATTCTTTATTTTGAGGTTGGTGATAAGGTACCCTTGATCTTGGGACGACCATTCTTGGCTATTGGTGGAGAAATAATTAATATGAGAGTTGGTAACTTTAAAATGAGGGTCAATGATGAGGAAGAGCTTTTTACAGTCTACCAGGAGATCAACCCACCCACACACTACATAGATCTTTGTAAGATCAGTGTGGTCTCAGATGCTAAGTGTGGGTGATAGATTAAATGGGTCCACTATTGTAAGACATGTTGACACTTAAGCCCGAGTTTGATGGAGAGAAGAAATTAAAGAAGACGATGGAAGAAAAGATGGAGAGGGTGGATGTTGTTCCCTTTAAAAATAAAAATAGGAGAAGATGGATCCTGTAAGGGAAAACCTATCTGAGGATACCCTAAAAGGGATAGACCACGTTGTGCTGCAACATAAAATAAGGCACTGCTTGGGAGGCAACCCAAGAGTACCAAAGGTACAATTTCTTTTCAGTTGTTTTGTAGTTTTGTTGATTTTCACTTGTTGTTTGTTTTGGTTACTAAGGGGAAGTCTGAGTACCTACGAAAGTGAAAGCTAAGGAGAATGAAAAAAAGATATGTGTAGGGTCCATGACCTACGTGTTTAAAGAGGGAGAAAAACATGTTGTTATCTAGGTCTAGAGGCCTCAGAAAGTATCTCTCACCTTTAGTCTTGCTTTTAAATGATGCTTTGGGGACATACAATATTTTAAGTGTGGTGTGAGGGAAATTTCAAATAAATTGTGCTAAGTAATTTGGGGTGAATGTAGTTCTAGGTATAATGGTTTTGTTGAAAAACTTTGAATTGAGCACAATTCACCCAGCCTTTTGTTTTTCTTTTCGGTTCTTTTATGAAGGGGGCACTTTGAATCGAGAAATAAAATTCTTCTATGTCTGTAGATAACTATTTCATTCATATTAGGGACTTTTCCCGATGATCGATGGATGAAGACTGTCTTGAGGGAAAATTAGTCAATAGGTGTTGTATTTGAACCCTGAGCTGCTTGATAGCTTGATATTCTTGTTATGTGTTGTACATGATTGTGAGATGCAAGTGGTGTTAAATGAAGAAGAATGTAAAGAAGTTGTATAACTCTGTTTGAGACATTTAGGCTCTTCAATGTGACTCTTTGTGCTAAAAGCTTAATTTTGAATTCTTTTGATTAGCTGAGTTAAGAGTCTAATGAATCTGCCTTGAATTGAGCATGTGCACTGAGTGTAACATTTTTGAACATTCCATTCTATTTTGTAGTGTGTAAAACATTCCTGGCCTGTATACCAAACAAAAGGAGGGATATAAATTGTAGGAGATAATTTAGGCATTTCTTTGAATGAGCCTAATTCTTATCCCTCACTTTACCTACCTTGAATGTTTGTTCCTAGTTATCCCATTGAGCCTTAAGCCTGTTCTTCAGTAGTTGCAACATAAGCTTAATCATTTTATTTCAATAGAAGTGAATTTGATCCAAAACTCCTAAGCACTTAAGTGAAAAATGCAAAAAAATTAATGAGTGAGAAGTTTAAAAAAGAAGGAAAATAGTGGTTGTGGGAGTTGAAGAAAATATTAGAGGTGCACTTGTTTGAAAATGCATAAGTATTGGTACGGAGCAAGAGAACAGAAGAAGGAAACGTTTCTTATGTACTCCATACTAATAAGCTAAGTGTGCTTAAAGAAATGGGAAAACAAAAGAGGAAATTGATAAGTCAAAAGAATAGAGGTGAAGTAAGAGAAGAGATGTCCGTATTGAGAGTGTGATGTATTAAAAGCGCTTAGGGAAGATAGTCACTATTACTGACAAGAATATTATCTACCCGTCACGTAGCTTACGTTATAAAACGATAAGTCCTACTTGCTCTTACTTTAAGACATTCCTAAATTAGCGGAGTAAAACACTAAAAGCAAGCTTATGGGTCAATACATGTTGCATGTGAATTCTTTGTGATAGTAAGCTGAATTCTTATTCATATACCAATACATGTTATCATTTGGAAAACTTGTGAGTGAAAAATTGGTATCTCTCTTGTTGTGAGGGCCCATGTTTGAGGGAGGATGACATTCATGTTGGACTTCTTGGCTTGTTAATTTGCATGAGTTTCTTGAGTTGAAGTCGATTCTTGAGGCTAGGTATTCATAACTTAGTTTTCTGTGATTTTACTGGTAATAGATTGCATGCTCTATTTTAAACTTGCGATCTGAAACAATCAGTGTAGCCTTAGCTTAAGTCGTCTTGCTTAAATTAGTTTTGTGTGAGTCCTTCGTGTGCATGAGAGGTAATAGGGTTGTTCGAGGATGAACAAGACTTTAAGTGTGGGGTAGTGATCTTGGGCATAATTATGTGCCTAAGTGCTACATTATACCGTATTCCGATTCATATTTGTTGATTAAGTTGATTACATTTTCATATATGTTTTGTATATGTGTGTGCATAGACTAACTTACATGATTAGCCCTTGTTTATAGGTGAAAAATACAAAGGATGAGATTAATATGATGATACATGAAGATAAAGGAAGCCTGGGATTGAGGGTAACAAAGGAAACATGAAGAGAGCACACAAGTGTCATGACCGTGCCTTCCAACGTGCCACAGAAAGCAAATGTCGCTCTAGGCACCATGTCACGCAGGTCTTGTGTGCGCGAGGGCAAGGCAAGCAGGCATCTGCGCATTGGAGCAGTGTCACGCAATGCAGATTGCGCGACCAGCAGCGTGCCATCTCGGGTGACCCACACCAGTGCATGCCATGACATTGCCGAGGCACCCCATTCTAGTGGCCTTGCGCGATAGCCCCATGCCACAATGGTAATGTTGTGTGATAGGAAGCGTGGCATGGAGGCAGTTCACCAATGGCCAAAATCTGAAATTTTCACTTGGTATAAATAGAAATCTTAGCTTCTAAAATCAATTATGACATATTTTATTTGGGAAAGTAGAGAGGAACGAAGGGAGAAATGAGGAACTTCACCTAGGGTTCGAATTCTTTACGTCTCTTTTAATCATTCTTTTAAGTACTTCACTTCAAACATGTTTTTGAGTGTTGGTTGTTTTGTCTTGCATTCTTATTAATTGTTGTTTTAATGCTTGATCACCATTGAAACGAACATGTTAATCTTAGGGAAAATCTCAAAAGAGTAACCCTAGGTTAGAACGAAAGAATGCAGGGAGAAAGTTCTTGTATTCAAGATAGGATTCGTGGTTAGGATAGGAATTATACCTAATTCGCCTTGCTTGGTTAATTAAATGGGAAGACAGCTATATACTTAGGATTAAATTGTCACATCACCACTCTCAGACGTAGTTGTGAAGTTAATTCTATGTTTAATGATTAGAGGTATGAAAGTCCATAATCAAGGGCACAAACCTCGCAAACCACATCGGTAGTGTTAAATTGCTCACATATTAGGATGTCATATCCCCGCTCAATGATCTAGGTTTGAGACTAGTTTGTTGTGTTTAGAGGCTCGAGAGACCATGATCACTGCATATTAACTCTGTGAGACAACAGTTGAATTTCATATACTTGAACCATTGTGAATTGTAGCATTGCATGATTGTCAGGCCTTAACTCTAGATGCTTATTATTATTGTTTCCTGATTTTTTTGTGATCATCACTAAGATTTATTTAAAACATCCAAAACCTCTAAAACCAACACTTGTGAAATTTATTTTAACACTTGAACTTGATTATTCGCTGAAATAGTTCTGTCCCTATTGGTTCGACATCCGTCTCTTCAGAGTTGCTTTACTACTTATACGACCGCGTACGCTTGCACGTGCACTGGTGCGCAATGGACATCTTTCATTGTTCCTTATGAATTTAGTTATGCATATTCATCTGTCATGATATTATGTTTTCAACAGGTTTGACCCAATGTTCAGTTTTACTTATGATTATTAGTTTAAGCCTTGGGTAATTCGAATTTGTTATAATATTTAGTCATGTTTAAATCATGTTTTTGGATAATAACATGCAAGCCTTACTCTCAGAATCTTATGTTGAAATGTTTTATGATATGCATGATTTCAGTTTTTTTCCTTACTTCACAGTTTTACTTACCTTTCATACTCGGTATATTACAAGTATTGACCACATACGCTTTGCTGTATCATTTCATGATATATGCTCAGATGTTCAGGTTCAGTCTCGTCACTAGTCAGATCCTTGGAGTTAGCATTTCCTAGCTTGTTGGTAAGTCCTCATCCTTTGAGGACCTTATTACTAGTTTATTTCTAGTTTCAGTTTATTAGTGAGTTAGTTTGGTTCTTTTCCCATCAACTCGTCAGATTGAAGAGGATTATCAGACATACTATGTATTCATCTTTGGATCGGTGTTATGTATTCCGTTGTTTAGATGTTATTGGATTTTCAGACTTTCGCCATTCAAAATGTTTGGTCTCCGCATTTACAATGATGATATTCAATATTCATGTTTATGCCATGGGTATACTTGGAGCCATTTATGGTTCTAGGTTTCATGTCTAGATTTGAGCCTATGCTCAGGTCGTAAAAAACTTGATATCAGAGCATAGGTTTTGAAGTATCCTAGGGTGTCTAGAAGTAACGTTAAGTAAAGTCTTTTCTCATGGGTGTGAAGTGTGCCACACTTATGACTAAGAGGCTATGAAATGTTTTAGGAAATTTTCCTTCTTTCATGATATATTTCATGCGATGAAATTTCTCTCTATCCTTCTAACTCATGCTACACACATTTGCATAATCATGCCTTCTCACCGAATTAACGGAATAAGGAACGGGAACGAAAATGGCCATGAGAATGGCAACAGAGATGGGCACCAGCAGGCCCCACCATCCCCGAGGATCATGTGCCCCAGTAGGTTATACATGTTGTGTTCAGGGAAGCCATCCAGATGTTGGTACAAGCAATTATGGCCTAGGTCCACCAGCCGGTGGTAGCGCATGTTCCCCAGAATTGGAATGCGGTCGCAGCAAGAGTCAGGAACTTTCTCAGGATGAACCCTCACGAGTTCCTCGGATTGAAGATGCATAAGGATCCACATGAGTTTTTTGATGAAATCCCGAAGAACACCTAGATTATGGGGGTGAAAGGGGAGGAGTGCGCAGACATAGCCTCTTATCAGTTGAAAGGGATTAACAATATCTGGTTCAGACAGTGGAAGGATAGTAGGGTAGTTGGAGTGGGTCCCATTGGTTGGGATGAGTTTTATACTGCGTTCTTTGATGGTTCTTTCCCTAAGAGAAGAGGGAGATCAAGGCAGCTGAATTTGTGAACCTGGTGCAGAAAAACATGACAGTCCAGGTGTATGCTTTGGATTTCACTCGCCTGTCCAAATATGCACCAGAGATAATGGCTGATAAGAGGGCTCGAGTGAGAAGGTTTGTGCATGGGATTGCAGACTATTTTGTCAATGTTTTTTGAAACACTATGCTTTATCAGGATATGGACTTCCTACCGTTGGTTCTGAACGCCCAATAGATAGAGGCAGTACAGGTGAGTGAGCGGGAGAGAGAAGCTAAGAGGGCCAGGACAGACAGTTTTGTGTTCTCCCAACAGAGGCCTAATGATGGGCATCATCAGCTATCCCACTAGAGATCATCAGCCCCAACATCATCAGCAACAAGTGTGCCATCTATATCTAGGCTCGAACAGAGGGGATAAACGTTGGGCTCTCGAGGTTAGGGGACCAGACATGTAGAGCCCAGTATTCTAGGTTGTGACAGGTGTTGTAGGAGGCACACTAGTCAGTGCTTAGCAGGTACAGGTGCTTGTTTATGGTGTGGGAAACACGAACATATGCTCATAGATTGTACAGCAGCTAGACAAGACCATGGTAGAGGCCAAGACCCAGCCACTAGTCCAGCAGCTCCACCAGCATGCTCAGTTGACCAGGGTGCATCCACTAGTGCAGGTGGTGGTCAGTGTCATAATAGATTCTATGCCCTTGTATATCATCAGGAGCAGGAGGTCTTTCAAAATGTAGTCACTAGTATGTTATGAGTATTCCACCTTGATGTATATGCATTGTTAGATCCAGCGAAAACTTTGTCTTTTGTGATGTCCTATGTTGCTAGTAGTTTCGGAGTCAGTACAAAACCTTAGTATATTTAGTAGAGCTAGCCATGACATATTTTGATGTTCTCTTTGGCATGGATTTTCTACATGCATGTTATTCCTTAGTAAATTATAGAACCCGTGCTGTAGAGTTTCGATTTTCGAGTGAGCCAATCCTAGAGCGGAAGGGTAGTTCAGATGTGCCTGTAGGTCATTTCATTTCCTAGCTTAAGGCAAAAAAGATGATCTCTAAAGGTTGTGTGTACTATCTTTTTCGGGTTAAGGATGCTACATCCGTAACCCCGACTATCCAGTCAGTTCTTGTAGTGTGCGAATATCCAGAAGTATTTCTAGATAATCTATCGGGAATCCCTCCTGAGCGAGAGATCGATTTTTGTATTGATCTTCTTCCCGATGTGCAGCCTATATCTATTCCTCCTTACAGATAGGCTCCAGCTAAGCTAAAGGAGTTGAAAGAGAAGTTAAAGGATATCTTAGACAAGGGTTTCATTAGACCTAGAAAGTCCCCGTGGGGTGCACTAGTACTCTTTGATAGAAAGATGGATGGTTCCCTCTGGATGTGCATTGACTATCAACAGTTGAACAAGATCACAGTCAAGAACAGGTATCCCCTCCCTAGAATTGACGACTTATTTGACCAGCTCCAGGGTACCAAGAGTTTTTCAAAGATAGACCTCAGATCCAAATATTATCAGCTCAGGGTTGGAGAGAGTGACATCCCCAAGATGGCCTTTAGGACTGCGTATGGTCACTATCAGTTTGTGGTTATGTCTTTTGCATTAACGAATGCTCCTGCAGCTTTTATGGATTTTATGAACAGGGTGTTCAAGCCATATTTGGACATGTTCGTGATTGTGTTCATAGATAACATTATCATATACTCTCAGAGTGAGGAGGAGCATGTCGCTCATTCGAGGGTGGTGCTGTAGACTCCTAAGGATCACCAGCTTTATGCTTAATTTAGCAAGTCCGAGTTTTGGTTAAACTTAGTAGAATTTTTGGGCCATGTGGTGTCATGTGAGAGTATACAAGTGGACTCTCAAAAGATAGCAGTTGTGAAGAATTGGCCTAGACCAGTTAGTCCTTAAGATATCAGGAGTTTCTATGGTTTAGCTGGTTACTATCGGAGGTTTTTTGAAGGGTTTTCATCTATTACAACACCATTGACTAAGTTGACACAAAAGAGAGTAAAATTTCAATGGTTAGAGGCCTGCGAGAAGAGCTACCAAGAATTGAAGACTCGATTGAACTCAGCTCCAGTGTTGACTCTACCTGAGGGTACCTATGGTTTTGTGGTATATTGTGACACCTCAAGAAACGCCCTTGGTTGTGTATTAATGTAGTATGGTAAAGTTATAGCCTACGCTTCCAGGTAGCTTAAGGTCCATGAAAAGTACTATTCGACTCAGGACCTCGAGTTGGTAGCATTAGCATTTTCCTTGAAGATTTGGAGACACTATTTGTATGGGTTCCATGTGGATGTTTTTTTGGACCACAAAAGCCTATAGTACATGTTTACCCAGAATTATCTAAATCTACATAAAAAGGTGGTTGGAGCTTCTTAAAGATTATGGTATAGGTTTCCTTTATCATCCAAGCAATTCTAATGTAGTGGTTGATGCTCCTAGCAAGCTTTCTATGGAGAGTGTGTCCCATGAAGTTCAGGGGAGGAAATAGATGGTGATGTATGTGCATCGGCATAAGGGGAGAAAAATGTTAGTGAAGGATGTGCATTGGCTTGCGCGACTAGGAGTTCATCTTGTTGACTCGGCAGATGGTGGTGTCATTATTAAGAATGGATAAAAATCTTTCCTGGTGACCGAAGTCAAGGGTAGGAAAAACGAGGATTCTATTTTTATTAAGCTGAAAGAGGCGGTTTAAAATCATAAGGTGGAGGTTTTCTCCCAAGGGGGAGAAACTATGATATAAAGGTCGTTTATGTGTTTCGGGCATTGACGATTTGAGGGACCGGATGTTGCATGAGGCTCATGGTTCCAAATATTCTATATATCCAGGTGCCAACAAGATGTACCATGACCTATGGGAAGTCTACTGGTTGAATGGCATGAAGAAAAACATAGTTGAGTTTATGGCTAAGTATTTGAAGTATAAACAGGTGAAAGTTGAGAATCAATGACCTAGAGGTGTGCTTCAAAGAATTAGTATCCCCACTTAGAAGTGGGAGGAAATCAATGTGGACCTCATTAAAGGGTTGCCTCATACTCGTCGACAGTATGACTCCATATGGGTGATTACAGATAGGTTGATCAACTCAAAACTATTGATTCAGTGGAGGATTATACCAAATTGTATATTCAGGAGTTAGTTTGATTGCATGGAGTGCCCTTGTCCGTCATATAAGATAGAGGTACTCAGTTTACCTCCCAGTTTTGGAAATCATTTTAGAAGGGACTTGGTACTCAAGTCAAGCTTAGTACAACTTTTCACCCGCCGACAGATGGTCAGGCTGAGCGAACCATTTATACTCTTAAGGATATGTTTGAGAACATGTGTGATTGATTTCAAGGGTAGTTTGGATGATCATTTACCTCTCATCGAATTTTCATATAACAACAGCTACCGTTCCAGAATTCAGATCGCTCTGTTTGAGGCACTTTATAGGGGGAGGTGTAGATTGCCTATTAGTTGGTTTGAAGTCAGTGTTGCTACATTGATAGGGGCAGATTTAGTTCACGAGGTTATGGAGAAAGTCCATCTTATAAGAGAAAGGTTGAAAATAGCTTAGAGTCGTCAAAAGTCCTATGCTTATGTGAGGGGGAGAGGACTTGAGTTTCAAGTTAAGATTGGGTGTTTCTTAAGGTATCTCCTGTGAAGGCAGTGATGCGATTCAGAAAGAAGAGAAAATTTAGTCCCCGCTATGTTGGCCCGTACTAGATTGTGAGACGTATTGGAAAGGTGGCTTATGAGTTGGAGATTCCCTCAGAATTAGTGTCAGTACATCCAGTTTTCCACGTATCACTTTTAAAGAAGTGCATGGGTGATCCGACCTTGGTTGTTTTGGTGGAAACTGTAGGTGTAAAGGATAGCCTTAGCTATGAAGAGGTTCCGATTAAGATACTTGATCATCAGGTTCGAAAGTTTAGGAATAAAGAGGTAACTACAGTAAAGGTTTTATGGAGAAATCAACATATTGAGGGAGCTATGTGGGAAGTCGAAGCAGATAAGATGGCTAAATACTCGCATCTCTTCCCTTCTGGATCAGTTCGATCTTGAGGTACCAATTTTATTCTTAGTACTCTATGTAGTTTAATTTTTATTTCATGTGTCCCAGTTTCTTTCATGTCAGTGCATGTATATGTGATTCATGAATTAAGTTCTATCATGTATTTTAGTTTGGGGTCAATCACTCTGTCAATTTTCAGCTTTAGATGTTTTGTATTTGGGATAACAGTTCTATTCCCCAGCTTTTCAGTATGTTCTTTCACATTCGAGGATGAATTTTCCCAAGGGGGAGATATTGTAATACCCCGAAATTCCCTAAGAGTAGACCCAATGATTGAACCAGAAAAAACAGGAAAAATCTGCACTTTTGAAATAGAACGACTCATGGTATGAGTCGTGAGACAAAGTAAAGGGGTGTAGGAGGAGTCTTTAAGAAGACCTGGAGTCTAGGTTTCCAGACCATGAATCACACCACGAGTCATGGTATGTGGGTACGACTCGTGTTCATGGTCGTGGGGGGTGGTGAAGTCACGAGTGAAGTTTTGACCTGCGGTAGGAAACCATTTGTCATGGGATAAAGCTGTGGAAAGTTTCAGAGGAAAAATTAGCAGTTGAGACTCAGTGACCACGAATGGCCTCACAATTCATTGTGGCTTGTAACAAGTCGTGAGATGGACCCATGGTGAGAATTTAGGAAGGTTGCCAGGTGACCAGTGGTGATCACGAGTGGCGACCATGAGTCGTTACTTCATGGTACGACTTGTGGTGAGGCCCTTGATAACTAGTAGTGTGTATTTTTTCTGCGTTTCAATTAGGGTAATTTTGTAATTCCTAAGTTGCTAAGCCCTAAAATACATTGTTTTAAGCTCATATCAGGGGAGCTTTAACAGAGTTTAATCTATTCCAACCTATCCCCCTCCCCCATGCATGCAAACTAGAGGATTCCTAAGGAAGAACAAACTTAGAACTCTCCAATTCCTTTGGTCTTTCCAGAAAGATTGTAAGACCATATTACCCAGGGTATATAGGGTTATGAATGGAAGTATTCCTTCATTCCCATGCCCAGATCCTCTTCTAAAATCATGAAATTCAAAGTTGATGAATCTATGGGGTTTACCGCAATTTGTGAAATTCTCTTTGTATCTATCATAGGTAAATTATATTCATGTTTCTAATATTGTTTTAAGATTCATTGGCATGTTTTATAGTGAATTCAATTACAAATTTATGATTTCAATATTTTAAAATTATGATGCCCAATTATGATGTCACGCCCTTCCCTGGGGGGTATGACTGGCACCTGGTGCCCTATTAGGACCTAAACTGCTAGATTACTGGGCCTAAGCACATCT
>JACEIK010005727.1:4087-15734 GCA_018107945.1 Datura stramonium
ACTGCCAAAATTGAGAGGTAAATTTAGTACCTCAATCTGTAATGATAGACAAGGGCACCCCATGCAATCGGACCAACTCCCGGATATACAGTTTGGCATAATCCTCCGTGAATCCGTAGTCTTAATAGGGAGAAAATATGCAGCCTTGGTCAACCTGTCTACCACAACCCAAATAAAATCATAGTGTAGAAGATTACTAGGCAAACCTGTTATGAAATCCATGTTAATCTCTTCCCACTTCCAAGTGGGAATGCTGATATCCTGAAGCACGCCTCCCGGCGTTTGATTCTTGACCTTTACTTGCTGACAATTCGGGCACTTCTCTGCAAATTCTGCAATATCCTTCTTCATGCCATTCCACCAAAATATTTCCCGCAAATCATGATACATCTTGGTGGCACCTGGATGAATAGAGTACCTAGATCCATGAGCCTCATGCAACATCCGTCTTCTCAAATCATCCATATCTGGAACATATAGGCAACCCAAGTACCGAAGCACACCATTTCCCCCTTGGGAAAAGACCTCCACCTTCTAACTTCGAATGGCTTCTTTCAGCTTTACCAAAATTGGGTCCTCATCTTGTCTATCTTTCACATCAGTCACCAAGGATGATTCTAAACCCTTCTGGAAAACAACACCCCCATCAGTCGAGTTGACCAACCTAACTCCCAACCTTGAAAGTTGATGTACATCTTTCACCAACTCCTTTTTTCCTTCATCCACATGGGACACACTCTCCATAGAGAGCCTACTAAGTGCGTCCACTACCACATTAGCCTTACCCGAATGGTAAAGAACACTCATAGCATAGTCCTTGAGCAGCTCCAACCACCTTCTTTCTCGTAGATTGAAATCTTTCTACGTGAACACAAATTGTAAGATCTTGTGGTCTGTAAACACATCCACATGGACCCAATACAAGTAATGTCGCCATATCTTTAATGCGAACACCACCGCGGCCAACTCAAGATCATGGATCAGGTAATTCTTCTCATGGGCTTTCAACTGTCTAGAGGCATATGCTATCACTTTCCCATGTTGCATCAACACACACCCAAGTCCGATCCTTGAAGCATCACAATACACCACAAAACCATCGGTACCCTCGGGTAGGGTCAACACCGGTGCGGAAGTAAGTCGAGTTTTTAACTCTTGGAAGTTTTTCTCACAAGCCTCAAACCATTGGAACTTCACCTTCTTCTATGTCAATTTGGTCTAAGGTGTTGCAATGGATGGAAAACCTTTAACAAACCTCTAGTAATAACCAGTTAAACCAAAAAACTCTGAATATCCGAAGGATTCACCAGTCTAAGCCAATTCTTCTCCACCTCAATTTTATGAGAATCTACCTTTATGCCCTAACTTGATACCACATGGCCCAAAAATTCCACAGAGTCCAACGAAAACTTGCACTTGCTGAACTTGGAATACAATTGGCGATCCTTGAGAGTCTGAAGCACTACTCTCAAATGAGCGGTATGCCCCTCCTCGCTCCGAGAGTATACAAGGATGTCGTCAATAAACACGATCACAAACATGTCTAGGTATGTCTTGAACACTCTTTTCATCAGGTCTATAAAAGCTGTATGAGCATTTGTTAGTCCAAAACATATAACTACAAACTCATAATGACCATACCGCGTCCTAAAGGCTTTCTTCGGGATGTCACACTCCCGAACCCTAAGCTGATGATACCCGGGTCTGAGATCTATCTTTGAGAAACACTTGGAACCCTGAAGCTGGTCAAACAAATCATCGATCCTGGGTAAGGGAACCTGTTCTTGAGGGTGACTTTGTGCAATTGTCGATAATCAATGCACATGCAAATAGAACCATCCTTCTTTTGGACAAAGAGAACTGGTGCACCCCATGGGGACTTGCTCGGTCTAATAAAACCCTTATCTAACAAGTCCTTCAACTGCTCTTTTAACTCTTTTAGCTCGGATGGATCCATTCTGTAAGGAGGAATAGATATAGGTTGCGTGTCGGGAAGAAGGTCAATACTAAAATCAACTCCGGCTCGGGGGGAACACCTGGAAAATCATCAGGAAAGACCTATGTATATCACGTACTACCAGAACTGACTGGATAGTCAAGGTCTCAGACTCAACATCCTTAACTCTAACTAGATGATACATGCAACCCTTAGAACTCATCTTCCCCGCCTTAAGGTAGGAAATGAAACAACCTACAGGCAGAGCTGAACTACCTTTCCATTCTAAGACTGGCTCACCCGAAAATCTGAACTCTACTGCCCGGGTTCTACAATTAACTGAAGCATAGCGTGCAAATATCCAATCCATGCCGAGGATAATATCAAAATAGGCCATGGCTAACTCTATCAAATTTGTTGAGGTGACCTTATGAAGAACTAAGATTGGGAAACCCCTATACAAGAACTGAGATTGGGAAACCCCTATACACCCATCTAGCTATTACTAAATCACCTACTGGAGTAGAAATTGAGAAGGGTTCTGGCAAGACTTTGGGACTGTCTACTGGCCACATAAGGTGTCACAAAAGACAAGGTATCCCTCAGATATAGCAAAGCGTAAACATCAATATGGAAAACTCACAACATACCAGTGACCACATTCGAGGAGACCTCCTACTCCTGACGGGATGCTAAAGCATAGAATCTATTCTGGCACTGACCGCCAACTATGTTAGTAGATGCCCTCTGATGTGCTGTGAGTGCGGGAGGGGCTGCTAAACTAGAAGATGGGCCTCGGGCCCCAACCTGATCCTATCTCACTGCTAGAAAATCTCTAAGCATGTGCCCGGGCTGCCCACACCCAAAATAAGCATATGAACCTGCCAAGCACTGGCTTGTGTGCCCTCGACCACATCTGCGATAAGCTGGGATGCTAGAATCTGTGAGTCTACTGCTCTGACCCCTCAATCCTGATGCTCGCCCTCTCTGATCATGTCTAAGCCTGAATGGACACTCAATGCTGAAGATTCTGGGGCTGATGATCTTTGGTGAGTCTGCTATCGGTGCCCACCACCGAACCTCTGCTGAGAGAATCTATGGTCCTCGGTCCTGGCCCTCTTGGCCTCCCTCTCTCTTGAATGTGCCGCCTCCATCTGTTGGGTGAACAACACTATCCGTGAGAAATCCATATCCTGATGGAGCATAGCAGTCCTGCAATCCTTGTCCAAATAGCCCGCTATTCCATGGACGAACCTACTCACCCGCATCCTCTAATCGGTTACCAACTCTGGGGAATATTTCGATAAGCGAGTGAACTCAAGGGAATACTCTTGTACAGTCATTCTCCCTTGCTTTAGATTCACAAACTCAGCTGCCTTTAGCTCCCTCATCTCACGAGGAAAGAATGGTCTAGAAACGCAATATGGAACTTTTCCCAAGTGACCAGACCTGCTCCTGCGACCCTTCTATCCTTCCAAGGAGAAACCAGATATGCGCGACCCCTTTTAATTGATAAGAGGCCAACTTGGCACACTCAACCCCATTCACCCCCATGACTTGGGTGATCTTGACAATCTCATCTACGAACTCATATGGGTCCTCATCTACCTTGGACCCAAGGAACTCCGGCGGGTTCATCCTCAAGAAGTCTCTGACTCAAGCTACTGCTACGTTGCCATTTTTCGAAATATGTGCAACGGCCTGCTGATTGACCTGAGTGGTCAAGGCCTGCGTAAGCATCTGAATAGCAGCCCAGAACTCAGCATGGGCAGCTGGCTCTGGTGCCTGGGGCTCCTGAACTAGTGGGGATGGTTGATGCCCACGACCATTACCATCCGCGTGGCCTTCACCATCTCTATTCCTCCTTCCATTCAGTCTTTGATGAGCCATGATTCTGCAATCATGAATAGCACGAATTAGAAGGATAGAAAGACTTTTCATCGCACGACATAGATCATGAAAAAAGGGAATATTTCCTAAACTTCTTGTAGCCTCTTCGTCATAAGTGTGGCGCGCTTCACACCCACGAAAAATACTCTACTTAACGCGCCTTTTAGACACCCTAGGACACCTTAAAACCTAATGCTCTGGTACCAAGTTTGTCACGACCCGAACAGGGGCCCGGATCATAACACGGGACAAGGAGCCCCAAGCCGACCCATTGCATAAGCATACATCTAATCTCAATCATGAAATAGCATAATTGATAACACAATCATAGAGGAAGTCTAACTTGAACATAACATCAGAATATGAAATCCGAAGATGAATACATACATATGTCTGAAAAGCCTCTAAACATGACGAGTTGATGGGACAAGACCCTCAACTAACACAACAAGCTGAAACTGAAATATATAAAGAAAAGCTGAATAATCTAGTCCTCAAAAGACGAGGACTCACCAACAACCAATGCTAACTCTGACAGGCTGACTAAGAGCGGGACTGAAGCTGAGAGCCGAGTCCTTTATCATGAAATGATACAGCGTAGAAAGTATGCGTTCAGTACGTGAAACGTACCGAGTATGCAAGGTAAGTAAAACCACTAACGTAAATAAAATCATTTAAAGACAACGCAGTAATTAAAACATAAACATCAGTAAACTGAGAGTAGGGCTTGCATGCATTCTTTCTGAAATCGTGATCTCTTCATAACATGACATAACTCACTTCATAACATCATAACTGAATCAATTGACTCAAAGGTGAATTCTGGCATTTATAAGTAAAAGATGGACATTGAGTCAAACCTGCTTTAGAACATGCATTTACATAAATCTCATAAGTAATGAATATGCATAATTGAAATCATGAGAACAATGGGAGACTCGTCGTTTAACCGACATACCACGATAGAGCTTACATGGTCCCGACTATTACACTAAAATGGGCAAAGCCACCCAAAGCTTTGCTAAGGCTAAGGACGCTACCATGATATCGATATCAAGCTCATGGGCCATTAGGGTCGGGGATACCTCACAAGGGAGGCCCCAAGTAATATATATAGTAGTATCAACCTACGTTGGCGCGTAGTTCTGAGGCACATGGTGATCGACCCTTAGACTACTCGGTGCTAGACACTACTCTCAAAAAAACATGCATATTCTCTACATCGTATATAACAAAGCTCAACATAATCTATTGACAAAGCTCAATGATCAAATACATCTCAAATATGAAATCATGCATATGAGAAGCTTTAGTTCAAAACATACCACAACCTGAAAACATAATGGGGAGCCTTTGCTCCAAAACCATGTGGTAAGCTATGCATAGGAAGACTTAACTCAAAGCATACCACAAGCTAAGAATATAAAATTTGGAGTCTTCGCTCCAAAATAATGTAGTAAGCTTAATTCGGGAAAATCATCATTCATACTTAACATGTGGGCATTTTCCAAAGCTTTATCATACTTAGAAGTGCTCAATTCTCATTAAAAATATAATTATAAACGTGGGTAGATTCAAATCATGCTCTTCATCATAATATCTCATTATTATCACATATACATCACAAATCTCACTTTTCATGAACATCTCATTAATGGGCTTTAAAATTCATAAGACTAGAAACATGATTTTTAATGGAAATCATTTTAAAAATTGCCCATGCTTCATAATTCGATTTAGAATCATAATCAATTCTTATCCATGTGTAGAAATAGGTAATTCATGCATTTGGGTAAACACCCCATAGATAAATCATGGAACTTCATACTTTTTAGAGAAGGTTGGGCATGGGTGTGGAAGAAACCACCCATTCATAACCCTATATACTTGTTGGAGGCTGAATCTAAACCACCCATTCATAACCCTATATACTTGTTGGAGTCTTAATCTTACTCTCCCTTGAATGCCCAAAAGAAAACTGAGGGAGAAAACCTTGAATCACCCTTGATCGGCTCTCTATCACTCTTCTATTCTTTTGCATGCATGAATGAAGACTTTAGGATTGTTTCCCCCTCTTAAACCCATTTTGCATAGCCTAAAACAGCGTAGTTTAGGACCCTAGAGTATAGGAATTACGAAAATACCCTTACTTAAATAGCAGGATTTTGCTGTCTACAATTCGTACTAGAGACTAGACAACTCGTCCCCATATGCCACGACTCGTGGCCACAAACTGTCAAGTCCACTGCCAAAATTCCATCAGGGTACCCCACGAATCATGGTGGCTGACAACGACTAATGGTCTCCACCCATGATCCCCACTTCCCATAATCTCCTTGCTAAATCTCCAGTCCAGGTCACAAGTGACTCTACGAGTCGTGTGGCCTGACCACGACTCATGGTCATGCCCGTGGTGAACCCTCAAGACCACACTCCTCTTTCCTTGACCACGAGTCACCCCACGACTTGTGGTCCCTTCCCACGGGTAACCTAATGACACGTTAGGTTATCTGGTGCAAAATTTTAGTTTTTCTCCGATTCAGCTCCTGGGTCAGATCTTTGGGCTTCTGGGGTATAACACTCTGACTGCACCTCATTTCTTTTTTCTTTTGGTGGTACATCATCCAATTGCTTGTCACTCCTCAAACTGATGGTATTGACCTATCGGGGTTTGTATCTGTATCGCTGGGTAACCCTCCCTTAGGTCTGGTGTGCTGAGCAGCTGCTAATTGACCCATCTATTTATCTAGATCTCAAGTGGCCAACTGCTGATTTTTTAAATCTGAAACCATACGTGCCTGATTCTCTGCCAATTGGGTCTGAGTATCCATGATTTTCTGCAACATCTCCTCAATATTGTTGCTGCTTGACTGGCCACTATTCTTCTTGTTTTGCTTCTGATACTACTGCTGAAGTTACTGGTAGCTCTGACTCTGATTGCCACCCCAAGAAAAATTTGGGTGACTCTGCCAATTCTTATTGTAGGTGTTCCTAAAATTCTGATTATTCCTCTGAACATTCCCCACAAAATTGACTGATTCAGGATTGGCCCCGCAAGATTCTGCATTGTGCCCATTATTGCCAAAGATTTCACACCAACTCGGAGCCTACTGAATTGCATTCATCTGTCCCTGCGGTTGGTTCATACTTAGTTTGTTGAACTGAGTCATCATCTGATACTGAAATGATGCTAGTTGTGCTGCTAAAGCATTGACACTGTCCACTTCTATCAGCCCTATTGCTCTCTTTCCTGCCCCTCTTGATGATTCACTATGCCACTCCGGGTTTCCTTGAGCAATTCTGTTTAATAAAGTGTACAGCTCATCATATATCTTCTTCAATGCTTGCCCACCTGATGCAGAGTCAGAATCTTCGTATGTGGGTTTAGACTCTCTACAAAGGTGTGGGCTAACACCTTATTAGACTGTTGGTGATGGGGGCATTCTCTCAGCAATGACTTTAATCTCTCCCAAGTCAAATATAGGTTAATATTTCACTACGGAACTTGGCAGTCTTGCCTGAAGGGAAGAATCTGATGAGGAACTTCCTTGCTAGTTCATTCCAAGAAGTAATGAAATTCGGTGGCTCAGCCTTCAACCACCTTTTTGCCTCTCCCAATAATGAAAATGGGAAGAGTGTAAGTCGGACATAGTCAGTTGACACTCCGGTGGGGACAAAAGTGTCACTGATCTCTAAGAAATTATGTAAGTGTTGTTGTGGGTATTCATGAGTCATTCCAGTGAACTGGCCACTAGAATGCAACCGCTGCACCATGTTCTGCTTAAGCTTAAAGTTCCTTCCGGGCTCTGGTTTGCGGTTACTGGAGGTCACATTCGTCGCTAGTGGGATTGCCACTTCGCGAACTGGTCGGGCTGCTATCTGATTAGGTAACAACTTTGCTTTCCCCACTGATGGATGTTGTTGCAACTGCTCTTGTAATCTTTTCAACTTTCGCTCTAGAGCTTCCCTCCTGAGCAAATGTAGTTGGTATTCGGGTTCCAACAAAGGTTCCACCAGATCTCTATTCCTTGCTAGTTCTGCAAGGGCAACCTGTTACCTGCAATATAGTAGACTAAAACCAAGATTTTCAACACTTAAGGAAATTAAAAATCACACAAAAACTAAACATTTTACTAAATTTCTCCAGTCCCCGGCAACGGCGCCAAAAAGTAGATTGCGCCCCAGCGCACGCACAAGCGTACGCGGTCCTACAAGTAATACAATGTCCCTTTTTCAGAACCAAATGTCGAAACCACAGGGACTAGACTAATTCAGCGAATTATCAAGTTCAAGTGTTAAATTAACCTTCACAACTGTTGATGGTAGAAATTTCGGAAAATTCTAATTAAATATATGGGTGATCACAAAATAATCGAGAAACAATACAAGAAGAAACTAGAGTTAAGGCCTAATAATCATGCAATGCTGCAATTCACAATGATTCAAGTATGAAAACTTCAGTTGTTATCTCAAATAGTTAAAATGTGATGTTCATGGTCTTTTGAGCCTCTAAACACGACAAACTAGTCTCACACCTACATCGTTGAGTGGGGATGTGACATCCTAATTCATGAGCAATTTAACTACGTGGATGTGGTTTACGGAGTTTATGCCCTTGATTATGGACTTTCGTACCTCTAATCATTTAACCTAACTTAGCTTCACAACTACTTCTACGTGCAGTGATGTGATAATTCTAAGACGATGTCTAGCTCATCCCATTTTTAGTAACCAAGCAAGGTGAATTAGGTATAATTGCTATCCTAACCGCTAATCCTATCGTAAAGATAAGAACTTGCTCCCTGCATTCTTGTGTTCTAACCTAGGGTTATTCTTTCGAGATTTTGCCTAGGTTTAACAAGTTCGTTTTCATGGTGATCAAGTATAGAAACAATAATGATTAAGAATAAAAGACAAAAGAACAACTAAAAATCAAACCAAAGATGAAAATCGAGCAATTACATTCATATCGTGTGGCCTCAATCCTAGAGGAAGGGCTTTAGCCACTCATGTTCGTACAAATACTCAAAAATATAATTAAAGTAGTGTACTTACAAGAGTAGTTAAAAAGAGAATGAAAATTAGTGAACCCTAGGTAGAGTTCTTCCTTTCTCCCTATGCTCCTTTCCGTTGTTCTCAAAATAATTCGTGATCAAATAATTTTTTGAGCTAAGTGTCCTATTTATAATAAGTGAAAATTTACAAAAATTGGTCGTAGTTGAACTAGCTCCATGTCATGGACCTGGTCGCGCCAATCTTGCTCCGCGACACGGAGCAAACGCGCATGCTCATTAGAAAACTCGGCAGTCATGGGCGTTGAGCAGCCGGCATGGCACGGAGGCCATCGCGCCTCTCACCTATTGCGCCTGGTGTGGCATGGAGTCAACGTGCAGGCCCACTGGATGGAAGCTTCTCGTGCGCACATGGAATGAGCGTGGAACGGTGCATGCACAGCGTAGCACGCTGCCTGGCGCGGCCAGCCTTGCCTTGGCATGTCCACTTGCCTTCTTTTTCAATTTGATTTGAACTCCATTCCTTCACTTCAACCATCATTATTTAGTCCCTCCTTGCATTTTACACCTACAAAACAAGGACAAATCATGTTGGTTAGATTATGCTTATAAATATACATAATCACATGAGTATATAATCGATTAAATTGACAAACACTCCTAAATTAAGTTATAAAATAGAACCTGGGCACGTAATTATGCCCAAGATCATCAGGTTAAGCTCAGCACAGCATTTTACCCGCAAACGGATGGTCAAGTGGAGCGGACAATTCAGACTCTCGAAGACATGTTGAGAGCATGCGTGATTGACTACAAGGGTAGTTGGGATGATCATTTGCCTCTTATCGAGTTTGCATACAATAACAACTATCATTCCAGCATTCAGATTTCTCCAAATGAGGCTCTCTATGGGCGGAGATATAGATCGCCTATTGGTTGGTTTGGAGTTGGTGAAGTGGCGATGATAGGACCAGATTTGGTCCACGAGGATATAGAGAAGGTTCAGCTCATATGGGACAGGTTGAAAATAGCTCAAAGTCGCCAAAAGTTCTATGTCGATGTGAGAAGGAGAGAATTAGAATTTGAGGTGGATGATTGGGTGTTTCTGAAGGTATCTCCCCTGAAGGGAGTGATGGGGTTTGGAAAGAAAGGAAAACTCAGCCCTCATTATATTGGCCCTTACCGAATTGTGAAACGGGTTGGCAAGGTAGCATATGAATTGGAGTTGCCTTCAGAATTAACTTCCGTGCATCCTGTTTTCCATGTATCGGTCTTTAAGAAGTGTTTGGGTGATCCAGCCTTAGTTGTCCCAGTGGACAGTGTTGGTGTAAAATACAGCCCTAGTTATGAGGAGGTTCCAGTAGAAATACTCGATCATCAGGTTCGAAGGCTAAGGAACAAGGAAGTAGCTTCAGTCAAGGTTTTATGGAGGAATCGACAGGTTGAAGGAGCTCTGTGGGAAGCCAAAGTGGATATAATGGCTAAATACCCACATTTATTCTTTACCGGCTCAATTCCACCTTGAGGTATCAGTTTTGACCTAAAACTCTACTTAGTTTTCATGTTAAGTTCATGTGCCTAAGTTTCTTTATGTATATGGATGTATGTATGATTCATGAATTCAGTTCATCTATTTGGTTTGAATCAGAGATAGTCATTCCATCAGTTTTTGGGTTAAATGATCAGTATTTAAGTGTAATGATTGCATTTCTCTGTTTTATGTATGTTTTTCTCATTCAAGGATGAATGTTCCCAAGAGGGAGATATTGTAATGCCCCGAAAGCCCAAAGATCAGACTTGGGAATTGAAATGGAGAAAACTATAAATTTTGCACTAGTTCACAAAGCGAGTCGTTCTGTGACCCATGGGGAGGACCACGAGTCGTGAGGTGACTCGTGGTAAGGGCTGGCTTGAGCTAAAGGAATTATTAAAGGAAGCTATCACGGGCATGACCACAAGTCGTGGTCAGGCCCCACCTCGTCAGGTCAGCCGTGGCCAAGGAATTTAAAAAGGGGAAAAAATATGAGGCAGTCCTCCTAATGGATAGGTTCCTCGAATTGTGGTCAGTCACCACGATTCGTTGGGTGGCTCGTGGCCATCAAGAAGATTAGGATTTCTGGTTGAGGCAATGGAAGTGACGAATAGTGACCACGAGTCATGGTCACCGGTAACAACTCGTGGGATGGCCCGTTACGAGTTCCAGGCGAAATTTGGCAGTGTACCCAACGACCAAAGTGACAACTCATGCAAGGTGGAAACGACTCGTTAGTTCCCTCGTGGGGACTGACGAGCAGTTATTTTCTGTAAAATGTTTAAGGGTATTTTCCTCATTCTACGTCATTTTTAAGCTATTTTCAGAGTGTATAAAGATAGGTTAAGTCATTCTAACCAATTCAATACCCATGCATGCAAGTTAGAGAGAGTTAGAGAGGAGATCAAGCCTTAGATCTTTCAATTCTTCTCAAATTCTTCTTGGGCAATCAAAAAAGTGTAAGAATCAGCTATAATCAGGTATGTAGGGTTATAAGTTGGTGTTTTCGTTCAATCCCATGGCCAATATCTCTTAATTCATGAAGTTTTGTTTGAAAATCTTATGGGGTTTTATCTTAATTCTTATGGAATCCAAATGATCTATCCATTTGTTATTACTTCTCATATTTTACACCATATTTTATGAATTAGGATCAGATTTTACAACTAATTTGATTATAAAGTTATTGATTTAAATTTCTATTAAATTATACCCAATCATACATGTTCTATGACAAATTGAGTTATGATTTTTACCTTGATTTTGATGATTCTTCAA
>JACEIK010005727.1:38198-71734 GCA_018107945.1 Datura stramonium
AGAGTATTTGAAAGCCATACATGCTAGAAAAAGGCCGGGGAAAAGATCGGACGAGAAACCTGTCGAACCATCAAGGAAGGAGCCGGGAAAGAGCCCCTCCGCGATGGCAGCGTGTCACAGAGGTGGGGACTCCGCGTTGGCTCCGTGACACGTTGGGCCTGTCTAGGCCCAAGTATAAAAATCCCCCACTTCGGTTTGATTGTTTAATTATCATAATATAATTTCCAGAAACCGCAAGAAACAAAGAGAGTACGAAGGGGATATTAAATTATTGCTCGATTATGCTGTCAAACGTAGTCCAAATTCAAATTAACCTCAGATACCGAGGTATTTAGCAGCAGGGAGCATTCCTACGGATTTAGTTTCACGAAATTCGTTCCCGACAAACCGTCGTGCTACCGGACTAAGTAAGTGGGAATTGCTCCAAATTAGTGTCAGCTGTGCTCTAGCCTTAAGTGAATACTTCTCCCTTCTAGACTTTAAATAGCAGAGTTTTCGACCGTCTTTTCGATAAGCCTAAGTTTAGGCTATAAATATATCAAGTGACGTTTTAGAATATTGAATTATGATAAATTAGTCCTAATTGACTTATATGTGAGAATGCAATTGGAGAAATAAGTTTAGATCTTACGGCCGAGCCTTGTCCGAAAGTCGGATAACCCGAGGTTAAGGTAATAAAGCCAGTTTCTTCGGCAAGTTAGTAGCTTTAGCCTTGTATATCATAGTAGACTCCGTAATAGAATTCCAGAGTTGTATAAAGCTGAGTATTGTCCAAGTTAGAGTAAAGTACAGTTTGCGTTATTATATCGTACTCCGTCGAAAGTTAGTAAAGCATGCGCCAAATGGCGAGTTAGCATTCCAGACTCAGTGTAGCCCAGTACGCGTTTAGCAAGCATGTTTAGAACTTAATATGATAAGATAATCAGAATACAAGTTAGTAAAATAAATCAGAGATGATATCTTGCTTTACGAGATTAGCCATTCGGACGGATGATATCTTGGCTACGATTAGCCATACAGACAGATGATATCTTGGCTCAAGTTAGCCATGCAGTTAGATAAAGATCATAGATTCCAGTATAAAAATAGTATGAAATCCAAATAAACACAGAAAGAGAGATCAGAATAAGAAATGAAGTCGAATGGCCATTTTGATTAAACAGCCTTTTATTTATGTACTGTGTTTGTTGAGACTTGGCTGTGTCGTGAGGGCACCCTTTTGAGCGTCCTCCCCGCCCCTGGGTTATTAATCGATTCGCCCACTGAGCGGGTGGGTTTACATCACTCCAGGAGTGGCATGCCGTCCCAGTTTGGACGAAGATGGGATGAAGCTTTCCCATATGCGAGTGTCGGCATTATTATACAGAAAGCCCTGTTGTGCGACTGACGCCTAGGGAGCAGAACTACATATTCTGTTACAAGATACAGATACAGTTATAGGAGTCCTACGGACTCAGACACCGGTTTTTTATATCAGAGGCTATGGACCGTCTCTTAGGAACCCGGGTCGGCGGAGGTGCTCGTAGTTACTAGGCGAGTGGAGTGACTTATTTTGGCTAGTTTTTGACCCGAGTAGGGAGTATATAGATTGCTTGCTTACTTGGCGCCATCCGGTTTATGGGGTTGGTATTGGCTCTTGCTTGCTATATATATATGTTTTTATATGCTATATATTAGTTAATAGACAGCGGGCCGCCGCGTCTCATCAGTACGCTCCTGCCCTATCAGTACAAAGGTTTGATCCAGTTTACATCAGTTCTTCAGATTCAGTTATCTCCTGCTATTCAGAATTGTTAGTTATGTTATTTGTATTCGGTGATTTGGTTGCCTTGCATACTCGGTGCAGTGGTGCGCGCCCATTGGGCGCTGCATTGCCTGCAGGTACTCATAGACGAGGAGACGATCCCTCGTGATTCCAGCCAGCTATAGAATGCATCAGCTCCTGTCATCCGGAGCCTGATATTCAGAGATGTAGTTCATTTTCTTTTGTTGTATATGCAGGTAGAGTGGAGACCTGTCCGTCATTTATGAAGTACTCATAGAGCTTGCAGATTGTATATATGTATCTCCCTGTGGTTAGTTGAGCCGGTCATTGAGGCCGTGCATTTTGGTTATAGTTGTTTAGCATTTCTGTGTTTATGTTGGTCGTGTGGGGCCATGAGTCGGATAGTAGTGGTGACCTTGCCGGTCACGTAGTTGTCGGTATTCTCTATGTTGAGTTTCAGATGAAGACAGCATGGTGGCCTTGTTGGCGCATAGGTTCCTTGTTATGAGTATGTTTCTTGTTAACTGTTATTACATACACAGGTAGCTATAGGCCCACGATCCGGTCGGAGAGCTGTGACTACGGCCGTTATATAACAAGTTGTTTCCAAAAATCGAGATAGAGCTAGCCGGACAAGTATTCTCTATGTTGAGTTTCAGATGACTAGACAGCATGGTGGCCTTGTTGGCCCGCATAGGTTCCTTGTTATGAGTATGTTTCTGGTTAGCTGTTATTACATACACAGGTGGCTATAGGCCCAGTCGGTCGGAGGCTGTATTTACAGCCGTTATATAACCCGTTGTTTCCAAAAATCTGAGATAGAGCTAGCCAGACATCAGATGTGCCCAGGCTCACCAGTTAGCAGTCCAGGTCCTACTAGGGCACCAGGTGCCAGTCATACCCCCCAAGGCGGGGCGTGACAACGCCCACGCCCTGAGTCGGGGCATGACAAACTTGATATTAGAGTACTATGTTCAAGTGTCCTAGGGAGTCTATTAATCTTTATCGGTAGAGTTTCAGTTATCATTGTGAGGGCCCCATATCTATAAATGAGGGACTATATACATTTAATAAAAGTTTCCGATTCTTTCTTACTCTAGATCATGCAACAGGGCTACATCATAAGAAACTGTTCTAATTCTTGCGTTACTCCAGTTCTACCTACTATGCCTCACCTTCGAAGTGATAGAAGTAATAAAGCTAAAGCTCTTTTCTATGTGATACTTTTGGATGGAGTCATCAAAGGTGAAGAGATTGCACAAGGCTTAGGGTAAGTCCATTAGTTCACTGAGATCTCTTATTTCAAGGGATATACTTTAATTTAGATAAATCGTGCGTTTTAATCTAAGGTAAGATGTGCATTCAAATCCTTATTGAAGTATCGATGTGAATAATACCCTCTAAGGGAAAGTATGTATCTCAAGGCTTGGGTAAAGTTGCCATTTGAGGGATGATATGAGTTGTTGTAATCCATAAGTAGTAGAATATATGCCAGAGCCAAGATACGAAGTCATGGATGTAGTAGCCAACAAGTGGAGATAGTGATTGATTGAAATATGCAACTAGAGTCATATAATTTTAGGTAAATAGTGGGATGGCTATGTTCTTAGGCGCTGACAAAGAGGTAGTGAGATTGGGGAAGATTCAGAATGTGCTTGGAGGCTACAATTTGATGGGCCTAGTGATTAGGATAAACTATTTTATCATGGATTCTCAATGGGCAAGCATTTCGTTGATATCTCTTTCATAGATATATTTCTATTTTCTATAAATGCTACAGGTTTCTACCCATTTTAGTAGTAAAACACTAGTCTAAAACTCTAAAGGATCATCACGGTGAAAGAATGAAAATATAAGGGTGATAATACTAGTTTTTAGATTGGATCTAGTAGGTTTCATATAGGTAATGCAATAACTTATGACATCTGTGAAGGCTTACGCATGATATATGTGAGCTCTAGATAAATAAGTCAATGGAGGCTAAAACATTAGGTAAAGATAAAACCCTAAGAATTACGAAGGGAGATGGTGTGACCTGATGAGGAGTATTGTTATAGAGATACTAAGCTTCTAAACTCCACGTGTGCCTAATGTAGTATCCTTAAGTCATGAAAGATAGAGAAATACTAGATGTGTCGTGACAAGTGTTCGCATCCTAAGAGCTGAAGTGAGAAGATAATAGACAAACGATATTAAGGCTCTTATTATAATTTTAAACTCGTCTCAATTGGGTGGATAGAAATTTGATGATGCGATGTGAGTAAACTTCTATGAGGAAATCATATTGTTAAGGTGATAAAAGAAGTGGATAAGAAAGATAATAAGAGTATAAGTTATACAGTGATAGCCTTAGAGGCGCGAGAAAATTAAGATATATCTTAGAAGAAGATCCTATCATGACTTGTAGTGCCCATGAATGTATCCTATCAGAAAAGTGCGATAGGAATGAATATATTGATACTACTACTATGCAGAGTAATATAACCATAGACCATTATGGGAGATTCTTCTTTTATCAAGTAAACGTGTAAGAAGGTTCCTAACAATGCTCAGTACAAGAGCTACATGAAGTAAAGGAAAAATAAGAAAATTATCATCCAGGACTCTGTTTAGAGAAGGGATCTACAGAGAAGGGATCTACAGACTTAAAACACCAACTTTTGGACTAAAGTGGAGATGGTATGGTGAAGTACCCAAACATGTCACATCTCCCAGGTAGTGAAGGATTTCAAGGAGAAATGTAATGATAACGAACTATCCTCATTCTAATGAAATCCCAAAACTTTGTCAAGATGACACTCTACTGATGTTTTATGTATTCATGTCATGTCTATGCCTACATACTTGGGAATTATTTTCATGATCCTGATGCCTATTAAAACACCAGAATGTAAATCCTAAAAGGAGGGGGAGAGTGTTCTAGTTATGTACATTCTCTCGGAGGAATTTATGAACCCATATTGAAATTACAAGCACGGGTGTTAATTTTCCTTTTCCATGAAACTATGTCCTACCTATGCTCAAAGTGTTTCCCTATTCATACCTCATATGATTGGTGTACAAAGTACTCGTGCCTATGGTTCTTTCAGTAATGAGTTCCAGTCAGGATGATGATGATGTTATGATGAGATTCAGGGTGTTGGACAATATTCCATTTCATTCCTTATGATTATGCCCTAAAAGGTGGAACTCTATTCATTTCCTATGCTTATGATCAAGACTTGGAACTCATGAGATTCATGCTTATGCTCTATTCCTCTAATGACACTCTCTTATCATGCAATATATGGTAGACTGGAGAGGGTAGACATTTGTCACGCCCCAACTTGGGAGACATGACTGGCACCTAATGCCACACTGAAACCTGGCCAACCTCGCTGGGCATATGAACCTCTAGTGCCTGCTAGCAACTCAAAATCAAGAAAACAAACTGCTATAACTCAACTGTAAACACAGCCTCGGGCCAATAAGGCCACACAACACCTGTAAGAAAAAAACAGCTAACCTAGCCAACATAACAATAAAGGGATCCTATGCGGGCCGACAAGACCACCATGCTGTCTAGTCATAACTGAAGGAAAGAAGGCAGTCATATTCATACTATAGCCGACAAGGCTTCCACTAACAAGCTATACTAGGCCCTACACGACCAATATGCAAAATATAACATACATAGGCCCCACACGGCCAACAACAACCCACTAATTGAAGATTGTAGTCTGTAAGCATTAAGAGTGAGAATATTGGTTTGTACAGGGCCCCGACCTACCCAAATACTATACAATAAAAGACGGGTAATCCTCAACAACCTAGCAACTTCGAATGAAAGGAGCTGGCCAATCTGCTGACTCTGAATAGTTGCTAGGAGATCTCGAAACCCATCTGTCTAGACCTGCAGGCAAGTATGCAGTGCCCCATAGTTGGGCGTCAGTACAATATGTACCGAATATGTAAGGCAGTAATTAAAGCTGAATAAAATATGATAAGGAACTGAAAGTGATCAAAGAGAAGCGCAGAAGTTAACTTGTAAGCTTTCTTATCCATAACCTGCATCTAATAAACCACTACACAAATAAGAGCTAAAACTGCACAACAATACATTCATAAGTTATGTCTAGCAAGCAAGTATACAAACAAGGACCTAACCTGGCCCCATAAGCCTGGAAGGTAAAATCAACATAGAGATAACCTACTGGGGCCCCTATAAGCCCTAGCAGGCGCCAATCAGTCTATATACCCCTATTGGTACCCCTGAGGCTCTGCAAGTAACTGTAATTGAACATACCTGGTCTTTTGAGACTATACCGGGATCGTCTGGGCTCCTGTAACTGAGTTTGGTCCTTTTTGCCCCTGTGATTGTACCCCGAGCACATGAGGCTCAATGAAGGGTCTATAATGACGCTGCGACATAGAAGAAGTCCATAAGTTAATAGCCTTTAATATGGACCCATAGGCTCTATTTTGGTCCTTACAGACCATATACGGCCCCGTAGGCGATTTAGTAGCTTCGGAAGCAATACAACATCATAGCTCCATAAGAATTAGCAGCATCGTAGCTTCATAAGCAGTTTATAGCTCTGAAAGTAGTTCGTACAACTAGAAGCCTCTTAGCAATTCAAGGCGAGAGGCAGTCGAAACACTATCTACCCCAACTAAGAATACTATGTTAAAATCTACAAACCTAATCATTCAAAAGGCGTATATGGCCCCTTAGGACCAATGCGACCGCTAATCTTACTCACCCCTAGACTAGTTTATATAGCTACCAATAGGCATCTGTGTGCCTACACCTGACCAGAGGGTCCTAACAGTGATCACAACCTCCGTCAACTTAGAAGGAGAAGGACAAGGTCCGGATGACCTAAGCGATAGTCTAATGGTCATGCTAGGACAGTGATAGCTCGTAAGCGAACAGTAAGGTCACAGGCGACCAACTATTTAGTCCTTCATTTAGAACAATTGTAGGGCTGCTACTAATCGGACATGCTCTTAAGCAGTCAGCCCTAACTTCCCATTGGCAGTTTACAATAACCCTTAGCCTGAAGATAATGCCGCGATACTATGGTTCTATCCCCTTTATACATTAACTTAGTTTGACCAGATTTCATATGTCTCCTCTGGGCAATTCATAGCCTCGTAGGAAGGTATATCTGGACCTAGCCCCTCGCGGCAACACATACATGGGAATTTATAAGAGCGGCATGGAGCGTTGGCCCTATATCTAACTACTAACAAGGTTCTCTCCATAAGGTGTCAGCTAGACTATTAGACTTGTAACAACTAGGATGGTTTCATAGATCGTAGACTTGTAACAACTAGGATGGTTTATTTTGTGATCTATGTGACAAGCATTAAGTCGACTGGAGCTAACGGTTTCTGATAATAGCCAAACGTATGGCAAGTTGTTGCTTAGTTTGTTAGGAAAACCTGGTGCCAATGAATCAAAGGTAAGACCATTCTAACAAGATTCTGGTCCTGGAGGCATCGAGGTACGCCAATGGCCTACAGGCGAACTTTACTGTCTATACAAGCATCAACCAGGAAGTTATATCACCCCGCCGTGCCCTATGTTTCCCAATTTACCAAGTTAGACCCAACACCTATCCACAAGCTTCTCAGGACCTGGTACGACCGCAACACATCAATATCCCACCAATATTGTAAACAAAAGAACATGGGAGTCTCTATGATGCTCCTAGCGTTAGTCACACTTAACATTCTCTTTCCCAACATAGGATACTATAATATAATCTCAAAACGTCTTGTAGCAGCTCACCAAAACACATATGATCATTATTCACTTTCAAAAGCATAGGCCGTATCACTATACGACCGGAATAACTTGCCGAAAAGATTAGCCTTAACATACCTCGAATGCCGACTTCCGTTCACCCAAACAATTTTCAACGTGAAGCCAGCAATTCAACTCAATTTCATCCTGTCACGACCCAAATTAGGATCATGACAGGCGCTAAGGGGTAGGACTCCAAAGCAAGACGTAACAAAAATTTTACAGAAAATTGGGCAGAGTTTCCCCTGTTTTTGAGCCTACCAAATTTTTACCTGTCTCAGAAATCCACAAGCAATCTAATAATATCACTAACATTCTATTCGAAATGTCACAATACCAAAATTCATCTCCAAATACATTAATAAATTTAATACTAGTCACAAGTCTATCATAACAAAAGGATATTCATGTCACCAATGAAATGACTATGGAGCAACTCTAAGAGTTCAAAGGAAAATACCATAACAATTAAATAAGTCCTTGCCCACACGAATAACTGCGAGGCTCACCAGAAATTTGTCAACTTGAACGCTTTAGTTAATGAATTCCTCACCAACGTCACTTGCTGACTCTGAAAAAAATATAGCGGGGAGTGAGTCTCTAGCTCAGTGAGTAATAACACTTAACCACAACCATTTTTAATGGGGAAAAGTTAAAACCATGCTAGTAAGATAATAAGAAAATATCATGAAATAAAATGTCCTTTGAGAAACGGTAACAATAAGCGCTCATGTTTGTTTCATGTAGGCATAAATCAATTAAGCATTTGCTAATAAAATTCGTAAATACTATCATATCAAATCTGATGTGTAGGGAGGTTTCTAAGGATGAATCATATAATCGGTGTGGCTCCCTACCTTGAGAGATAGCCAATAACTATATGCTAGTTCTACCTTTCCACTAGCGAGGGTTGTAATAGTAATCGGTAAATACAAGGTGCACCAGGTCTAACGAACCCGCCATTAGCTACGGGATCCATCAAGGTCTACTCCCATTTATACTTTTATTTGTAAATCGTAAATACTCATATGAAATCATTCTCACACTCGTATAGGACACTTAAGTTCTTATACAATCATGTACTTTCTTTTCGGTAAGGATAATCATCTCAAGTAACAGTAAAACATGTTTAGAAATTGTGAGAACATCTAAAATAATAGTAAACATATCAAATAAATATTTTCATACCATATCAAGTAAAAGACTTGTCCCACATGCAATTTCAAAGCATTCGGTAACATATTACTTGTAAAATCATGACAAATCATGCAGATTGTGAAAACACAAATTGCGGTAAGGTTACTACTCACTGTACTTATGTCGAAGTATCAACTCGTCGCCTCAAGCACACAGTATGACCTCCTTCAATCAATCTATATCCATTTCATATCAATCTCGTGTTAGTTTTCTCGTTTAGGTTAATTCATAACTAATTGAAAATATCCAATCCTCGGAATTTCAAGTTTAACCATCAATACCTAATTAAAATTTCTAATGCCATGAGTAATTTAATTGTTCAAAATCTACAAAATTTAGCTAATTCATATAATTTATTCGTCCAATTCGTACTCAAATTTCTCTAAATCTATGCTTAAAGAAAACTAAAATAACTTTTCTGTCCATTCTATTTTCTTTGGGGTATGCCAAAATATAAGAATTTACCCTCCAATCTTCTAATATACTCACTCAATTCATGAGAATTTAATAGATTCTTTCATTTTTTTCTAACTCTTGATTCTTAAACTCTCAATCCCAAATTCGATAGTCATTGGTTATATGAATTAAATCTATAAATTAAGTTGAGAGATTTACCTTTTTCTTCTCCTTCTCTCTAGAACTATTTATCCAAGTCTTGACCTACCTCCTCTTTATGCTCCCTTTCTGGATAATTAGTGCTCACTCTCTCACGTTGTTTTTTTCCTCTGCTTCAGCCTCTTTCGGCAGAAGCCCTTGCTTATTCTTTTCTTTCTTTTGTTTTTTGTTTCAGCTGAAGGCTGCTTCAGCCCTCATTCTCTCCTTTAAATTTTCTTTTCTATGTAATTGAGCCTTGGCCCACATATTCCCTTTCTCTTTTTTTTAAAAAACTAAATAAATTTGTTTTTAAAAAAAAGGGTATTACACAACCTTTACACAGAGAGAATAAGGCTATTTGAATAGTAGGATTCGGCAAACAATAATATCTTTCAAAGAACATTGACTACCATTTCACTTCATTCTATTCGGCCAAAAACTCACAAATTTCTGAGAGTTTAGAAGATAGAAATACTTACCCATCACTTGCAGTCGCTTAGAACTCGATTAGAAGTGATTCCGACAATTTTTACTCGGCGGGGTTCCGATACTCCAAGCAAATTTCCAAGAAATAACTCCGTTGGGACATTCCTAGTAAGCTTGGAACTCGTTATCCAAGATGAATTTGCATTTGAGCAGAGTTTAATGGAGTAATCTGACGAAAATCTGATGAAAGCCTCGTAACCTTGTCGTCTCACCCGAACTCTCTGTTATGGGGAATATTAAAATGAATCCAACTTGAACCAACTTAAATATATATATTGAGGGCGGTGGTGTTCGGGCGCGTCGTGTGGGCTATCGCGCTAGAGGGCTGCCGTGTTGCGCAGCTAACTGCGCCGAGTGGCTGCCGCATCGCGCGGGCCATCATGCAGCAGGGCTGCCACATTGCGCAGGCCCTCACGGCCTGGCCTCGCCCGTCCCTGCTGACCCACTCGACAACATGCTCATGCGTCCTACTACTAATACTTCTTCGCACGTGACCTTCTCTAACCACTCACCATAATGTTGTACCCTCGAAACCCAAGGATCAGAGCCGAAAGTGAAAATGGAGAAAAATTAAAAATTTACACCAGGTCATAAAACGACACGTGAGGTGAGTCGTGAGGAGTGACCACGAGTCATGAAGTGACTCGTGGTCAGCTTGGTTTGGCAAAGTCTAAGTGGGGAGGCCACGGGCCTGACCACGAGTCGTGGTCAGACCTCAGGACTCGTGAGGTCACCCTGGAGGATTGGCAATATTGGGATGGGCAGTGTAGGCCACGTCGTGGTCTGACCTCACGACTCGTAAAGTCACCCGTGGGGTTCCCTTGGAGTTTTAGGCAGTGGACTCAATGGATCAAGGCCACAAGTCATGCCCTGTGGCAACGACCTGTTAGGTCCCTCGTGAGGACTGGCGACCAGAGATTTCCTGCATTTTAATGAGGGTGTTTTCATAATTTTCTAAGTCCTTAAGGCCTAAACTACGTCATTTTGGATATTTTCTGAGTGTGATAAGAGGATTTAAGTCCTTATCGCATGCCTATTCTCATGCAAGAATTTTAGAGAGGTTTTGAGAGATTCAAGGCCTTCTTCCTCAATTTTCTTCAATTTCTTTGTGGGTGCTCAAGGAACTTTAGGTCCATCTATTTCCAGGTATGTAGGGTTTTAAAATGGGTGGAATTCTTCCTCACCCATGCCCAATTTCAAGTAAATTCATGAATTCACCTACTCAAATTTCATGGGGTTTTACTCAAAGCATGTCAATGTGATTTCTCGTTATGGGTATGTTTCAATTGAGTTTTATTTATTAAAATATGCATGATGGGAAGATTTCGTATTATTTTTTTCAAAATCATTTTTCAATCTTTTAAATCTAAATTGCCCATTTATGGAAGTTCATGGAAATTACGATTTATGATAAATAATCATTATTAGTTTATTGATTATGAAAATGCATGAATCTAAGTTACCAATGTTTATGAGCATATTTTAAAAGAAATGAGTATGATGAAGTATTAGGCAATGCCCACATGATGAAGAATGATTTATGATTTACGAAATGAATTTCATGAATTATCGATTTATGATGTTGGCCGATATAAAGGGGCCTTGATTATTGGCTAAGCATGTTTTAAAGGGGATCAATGAAGATAAATGTTATATTTTAGCCAATGAATTTTTATGCATGATGTTAATGATTTATGTATGATCCTATATACATGTTTTTGGGAGCTGTGTCCAGCACCGAGTAGCCCGACATTCAAAGGACTACGCCGGTGTCTCATAACCACGTGCCACCATGGGTTGTAAATGTTATATATATTATATTCATATCGATTCCCTCAAATGTGATATCACGCCTAATGCACGACCCTCGCTTGGAAAGCCGGGGTCGGCTCTGCCCACTCGAGTGAGATAGTTGGGGCATCATGAAAGACTCTACCATGATGGTGTCGGTTATGACGAGTCCTCCCATTGTTCCACATGTTTTATGCATTGTTATATTTATGTTAATGACTCAAGTTATATTATGATAATTATTTACTCTTATGATATTGAATGATTATGAATGATTTGAAAGTCTTGAGCCTTATGTTTTATTACGAAGATTTTGATGCAAGCATGATGTCCTTCTCCTATGTCTATTATGAGTTTACTTTACTTTTAAAATGTCCGTTTTACTTACCTTGCATACTCAATATATTCCACGTACTAACTGCATACTTTCTATGCTGTATAGTTTCATGATACAAGGTCTGGATCTCAGGCTCATCCTCATCCTTAGTTCATCCCAGCCTACGATATCAGCTTGTTGGTGAGTCCTCATATTCCGAGGACCATTTGATAAACTTTCCTATTGATTGTGTTTCAATATTGCTCCGGTTAGTTGGGGATGTTGTCCCATCAACCCATCTTACGTATTAGAGGTTTTCAGACAAATGAGTAGTATTCAACTTATTTAAATGTTGGTATTACTTGATGTTATGTCATGGTTACGTTTCTACGATGTTTAATGCTTATTATTCCATTTATTTAAATGAGATATGTGGAGCATATGTGCCGTGGGTTGATTTGGGGTCTCTCAGGGTCCCTTATCCCGTGTTAATGATCTGGGTGTATGTTCGGATCGTGACACATAAGCACGCGCATACATACGCTAATTGCTAATGTTTTACGGGGTGTAACATCATCCCCCCTTAGGAACATTCATCTTCGAATGTAATCTTAAGCTTAAGAGACTGAATTCCTTTAACTATAGCCAGGAAAATTTTAGCAGAGTCTCCTCTGTAATATGGACTATCTGAAAATCTGAAACGCAAAAAAGTACAACACAAGCGTTGTCACGACCCGAATGGAGGCCCAAATCGCAACACGGGTTAAGGAGCCTCGAGAGAATCTAAGTCAACCCATGGCATGAACATACATCTAACTCAACTAAAAAGACTAAGGAATCGACATGATAATCTTAGCGGAAGTCTAAAATAAATATAACATCAGAATACACAATATGAAGCTGAATACATCCTTTTGTCTGAAAAGCCTCTAAACATGATGAGTTGATGGGACAAGACCCCAACTAACTCGATAAAGCTGGAAATTAAAAATACATAGATAAATTCGAATAAGCATGGTCCTCGGGGGATGAGGACTCACCAACTAGCATAAGGTGCTATCTCTAGAGACTGGCTATAAACGGGGTTGAGTCTGAGTGCCGGGTCCTGTATCATGAAACGATACAACATAGAGTATGCGGTCAGTACATAGGAGACTCGTCTTTTAACTGACATACTACGATAGAGCTTATGTGGTCCCAACTATCACACTCAAGTGGGTAGATCCGTCCAAAGCCTTGCCAGGGCTAGGGACGATACCATGATATCTATATCAAGCTCTTGGCCTAATAGNAATCGGCTATATCAAGCTCTTGGCCTAATAGGGAAGGGGATAGCTCACAAGGGAGGTACCGAAGTAATATATATAAGTATAAACCTACATTGGCCTGTAGTTCTGAGGCATAGGGTGATCGACCCTTAGCCTACTCGGTGCTAGACACAACTCCCAAAAACATGCATATGCTCTCCATCATTTTTCAATGAAGCTCAACATCATCTATTGAAGAAGATCAATAATCGAATACATCTCAAATTTGAAATCATGCATATGAGAAGCTTTAACTCAAACCACACCACAAGCTGAAAGATAATTGGGAGTCTTCACTCCGAAACCATGTGGTAATCTTAATTCGAAAAATCATAAATCATACTTGAACATGTGGGCATTACCCAATACTTTCACATGCTTGAAAATACTCAATTCATATCGAAAACATGATTATAAACATAGGTAGCTTGAAAACATGCTTTTCATCATAATATCTCGTCATAATCATACATTCATCACAGATCTCATCTTTCATGAACTTCTCATCAATGGGTTTTTAATTCATAAAACTTGAAACATGATTTTTTATTGACAACATTATAAAACTTGCCCATAATTCATAATTCAATAATAGAAACATATATAAATTATACCCATGTAGAGAGTTTAGGAACTTCATGCATTGGGTTAAAACCCCATAGATTAGACATAGGAATTTCATGACTTAGAGAGGGATTGGACATGGGTGTGAAAGGAATCACCCGTTCATAACCCTATATACCTGATTAAAGCTGATTCTTGCACTTCCTTGAATGCCCAAGAAGAAGTTGAAGAGAATCTTGAAGGATTTGTCTTGATCACCTCTCTAGACTATCACTCTTGCATGCATGAATGAAAATGGCCTAAGATGAACTTAATCCTCTTAAAAGTTATCATTCATAACTCAAAATGACGTAGTTTAGGCCTTAGGATCTTAGGAATTACGAAAAAGCCCTTAAATTCACAAAAATAACTGCCAGTCAGTCCCCACGAGGGACATGACGACTCGTCACCCCTGGCCACGACTTGTGGCATCATCCGTTGAGTACATTGCTTATCAAGTCATCTGGGTTCTTCATGGGTGACCTCATGATTCATTACTGGTGACCACGACTCGTGGTCACCACTCGTCACATACATTGCCTCAGTCTTAATTGAACGTTACCCTGCTGGTCATGACTCATCCCATGATTCATGGTGGCTGACCACGACTCGTGGGGTCCTTCCGTTAGGTACACTGCCTCCTTCTTTCTCTTTTCTCACTTACCATTCCCCATGAATGACCTAACGAGTCGTGGGCCTGATCATGACTCGTGGTCACGCCTGTGGGGAGTCAAATTTCCAAATTCCAAACTCCTCTCCTGAGCCTCACCACGAGTCACATCACGACTCGTGGGCTGCTCTCACGGGTCACTTCACGACCCGTTCTGTGCCTGATGCCAATTTTTATGTTTTTCTCCGTTTCAACTCTCGGATCCGATCTTTGGGATTCTGGGGTATAACAGGAATCTCACAGGACGCTACAAGCAATGATACAATATAACTCCATATCACAAAAGCAAATAGCTAAACCATACTGATGTTACAAGTAACAATCATAATAGCTGAACGACAATCTCACCTCAACTGCATGATCTGGGTCATGTCAGAAATAGGTGGGGATATTTAAACCTCATGTTGTACTTAGCTTCCCCAACAATTCCCTCTATCTTTCTGTTCCTCCATAAGACTTTGCTAGGCTACAACTTTGGTTCTAAAGATAGCCCCTACGAGCTTGCCAACCTGGTATAACTATTGGAGTCTCCTCGTGGGATGACTTTTCTGTGACCTGAGCATCCTCGACTGGGATAACTCGAGAAGGAGCTTTTATGCGCTTGCATAGCATTGATAAGCATATCCTAGCCCCAAAGGCAACTCTATCTCATAGGCTATTTGGACAATCTTCCGGAGGATACGGTAAGGCCCAATGAATCTATGGCTGGACTTGCCTTCTTGTCAAGCCTCACAACACCCTTTTTTGGAAAAATTTTAGGACTACCCATTCACTGCCTCAAGCTACAACTCCCTACGTCGTACATTGAAATAGGACTACCGACGACCTTGGACTGTCAGTAGATGCTCACTAATGAGCTTAACTCTTTCCCTCTGACTGGTGCGGTATGCCCGGTTCAATTACCCCTAACTTATATACTTCAGACCGTCATATAGGGGACCTACATTCGCACTTGTAACATATATCCGGGCGTCTGAATTGTGTGCTCTTCTTGGCCCTTTCATCTGGGGATGAGAGGTTGTGCTCAAATTAACTTATGTCCTAATCTGTTCCGACAACTTTTCAAAACCTAACTGTGAGTTGTGCCCCTCTATCAGACTGCAATAGACACGGGGACATCACATAGCCAGGCTATCTCTTTAATATTTAACTCAATTAATCCTTAGCTAAAACGTGATTCTGACTTGCAAGAATGAGTTGATCTCATTAGTCTTCCAAGAAGGAATCAAATAGGGTCGAATTTACACCTAGCACGAGGTAACCGTATAGCTATATTCGTGCGGGCTACTCCTCACTTCCACACAGGCACGGTTATCTCCTAAATTAGCCTGCCAGGTTTCTGATGTCCAGCCTGCCCTTTCTGGCCATTAGAGCTCTATACCACAACTCGATAATATCTTTCTTCTTCCCATGCCATTAGTAGATCTTTTTCATAACCTGATGCGTTTTTATCAAACCCGGGTGGAGGGAACAATGGACATGGTTTACCTTTGCTACAGTCTACTAACGAAGCCCTACTACATTTGGAACGCAGAGTTGACCTCTGGGTCTCAAGACTCCATCCCCTATTATCTCGAAGGCCGATGATTCCTTCTGCTAGGCCTTGTCTCTAGGCTGTACTAGGCTAGGGTCTTCGTACCGTCACTTCTTCGCCTCCATAACTAATGGTGGTATTACCATAGTCTATGTTACAACCTCCCTATTCTGTAAATATCAGCCCGATGCTTATTTCTCTACATTCAGTGGTGACTCCAAACTCTACCAACCCATTACCGCCTAAAGGTGGTTCCCTCTCCTCCGGAGCTCAATGTTCATGTCTTTCCCTTACTTCTATAGGCTGAAAATTAGGGTTCATGCCTCATACACCATACTAGAAAGGATGCTGCTGGACGAGTATACCAACCTGTATCGTCCTAACCCGCACTCGGGCCGGTTCTCATCATATAATCTCTCTGTCCTTCAACATAATAATCTAGGGCCATAACCAGTATTCTTCAGGTATCCACTACGTCATCAGCGTACTACGGCGGAATTAGCCTATCTTTGACATGAGCTTTACCATTGCTGGGGGTCTATTGCTTATTGGGTGCTACTAGCAATCTTACCTACCCTTCCGATTTACTGTCGTGAGGGTCTAGGTGACTGATTTAGGCACTAGGGGTCTTAACCACTTTCTAACACTTTCTAGGAATCAACGGATCTAGCCCTCTTTTACTATTTACTTTGGGCCACATCGCGTCAATACTTACACTCTCTATTATATTGAGAAAATACTGAGAGGTAGGAAATAACCCTATCATTCTATAATGGGGCTAAGGTGCGAAACTCAACAAACTCTAAAAGTTGGAGGTACAAACCTCATAATCACATAGTTCTTCGCATATTTTAGGTAACCCAACATTAGCTATCATCCCTGTCTAATTCTAAATGTCTATTAAGTAAGCCGACTCATATATACCTCACTCCTGACCTCCTATTCCGAGGGTGTAGAGAGAACTAGGAATGGTGCTGGCATGTATATTACCTTATAAGGTTCCTGGTGCCTCGGGAGGATGCTAGGGAGATTAAAAGACATCCCCTTTCGCCCTCAGACTGAGCTGTCCCCCAACTGTGGCACCCCGCTTGTACCCTCTCCTGCTGATGTAGCTAACTTGCAGCTGGTTGTAGTCTATCTCATATCAAACATTATTCTAGACAAACATAATAATCAAATATTAGGGACTCAACCCTATACAACTCGACTCTACGTCACAATTTGAGAAGAAGGAGGGGTAACTATACTATCATGCCTCATAGCCTCCTACTTATAGAATGTGGTGCACAATACATTTATAAGAAAAACTCTACTAGAAACGGCTCGCAGACTCCCTAGGATACGACGTTGCTTTGACACCAAGTTTGTCAAGCCCCACCTTAGAAGGCATGACTGGTACCTAATGCTACACTGGAACCTGGCTGGGCATATGCACCTCTGGTGCCTGCCAGCAACTCAAAATCAAGAAAACAAACTGCTATAACTTGGCTTTAAACACAACCTCGGGCAAACAAGTCCACACAATACATGTAGAAGAAAATAACTAACCTAGCCAACATAACAATAAAGGGATCCTATGCGGGCCGACAAAACCACCATGCTGTCTAGTCATAACTAAAGGAAAGCAGGCAGTCATATTCATACTATAGCTGACAATGCTGCCACTAACAAGCTATACTAGGCCCCACATGGCCAACACGCAAAATATAATATACATAGGCCCCACACAACCAACAACAACCCACTAACTGAAGACTGTAGTCTGCAAGTCTCTAAGAGTGAGAATATTGGTCGGGATAGGGCCCTGGCCTACCCAAATACTGTACAATAAAAGATAGGTAGTACTCAACAACCTGAGAACTTCGAACGAAAGGAGCTAGCTAATCTGTTGACTTTGAATAGTTTCTAGGAGATCCCAAACCTGTCTGTCTAGACCTGCAGGCAAGTATGCAGTGCCCCATAGTTGGGCGTCAGTACTATATGTATCGAATATGTAAGGCAGTAATAAAAGCTGATAAGGAACTGAAAGTAATCGGCGAGAAGGGTAGAAGTTAACCTGTAAGCTTTCTTATCCATAACCTGCATCTAATAAACCACTACACAAACAAGAGCTGAAACTGCACAACTTTACATTCATAAGCTATGTCTAGCAAGCAAGTATACAAACAAGGACCTAACCTGGTTCTCATAAGTCTAGAAGGTACAATCAACACAAAGATAACCTACCAGGGCCCGCATAAGCCCTGACAGGCACCAATCAATCTATATACCCTTATTGATACCCCTGAGACTATACCAGAAACTTTTGGGCTCCTGTAATTGAGTTCGGGCCTTTTCGCCCCTGTGACTGTACCCTGAGCACACGAGGCTCTACAAAAGGTCTGTAATGCCGTTGCGACGTAGAAGAAGTCCATAAGTGATTAGACTTTAATGTGGCCCCGTAAGCTCTACTTTGGTCCTTATAGACCATATATGGCCCCATAGGCGATTTAGTAGCTCCATAAGCAATAAAACATCATAGCTCCGTAAGCATTAGCAACATCATAGCTCCGTAAGTAGTTTATAACTCTGAAAGCAGTTTGTACAACTAGTAGCCTCTTAGCTATTCACGGCGAGAGGCAATACGAAACACGATCTACCCCAACTAGGGACACTATGTTAAAATCTACAAACCTAATCATTCAAAAGGCGTATTTGGCCCCTTAGGCCCAATGCAACCGCTACTCTTACTCACCCCTAGGCTGGTCTATATAGATATCAACAGGCACAGTCTATGTGCCTACACCTGACCAGAGGGTCCTAGAGTGATCACAACCCTCATCAACTTAGACAGAGAAGGACAAGGTGTGGGTGACCTAAGCGATAGTCTAATGGTCATTCTAGGACAGTGATAGTTTGTAAGAGAACAGTAATGTCGCAGGTGACCAACTATTTAGTCCTTCATTTAGAACAGTTGTAGGGCTGCTACTAATCAGACATGCTCCTAAGCAGTCAGCCCTAACTTCCCACGGGCAGTTTACCATAACCCTTATCCCGAAGATAACACCGCGATACTATGGTTCTAGCCCCTTTAGACATTAACTTGGTATGTCCAGTTTTCATATGGCCCTTCTAGGTGATTCATAGCCTCGTAGGCAAGTAAATCTAGACCTAGCCCTTCACGACAACACATACACGGGCATCTATAAGAGCGGCATGGGGCATTGGACCCACATCTAACTACGAACAAGGTTCCCTCCATAAGGTGTCATCTAGGCTATTAGACTTGTTGACGTGCCCGCAAGTGTACGGGTCGTGCAAGTAATATAGTGGCTCTATTTAAGAACCGGATTATCGAACCCAAGGGACTGGACCCATTCCTCTAACTATCCATTTATAACGTGAATCTTAAATACCTAAAGTGTTGGTTATAGACATTTTCAGTTGAATAATATTTAAGTCTAAGTTTGGGTCAACGAAATATTCGAAAGTGCTCTAGGAGCAACATAGGGTTAAAACCAATTAATCATGCGATAATACGATTTGCAATGGAACAAGCATGGTCTTATCGATTGTTATTTCACATAATTAGAATTGCATGTTCATGGTCTTTCAGAGCCTTAACACGGCAATCTAGCCTCACTGCATCATTGTGAGCGAGGGTTTAATTTTCTAGTCGCGGGCAATCAATTATGTTGTAGTTTACAGGGAAAACGATTAGGGACTACGTACGTCTAACCATTTAACGCAACTCAGCTGCACCTACTTCTTCAGTGGTGATGTGACATCCCAAGTTGGTCTTTCATAACCCCGTGTCAACCAAGCAGGTGTTAGGTATATTTCTATCCAAACACGGAACCTCTCCCGAGATTACTTCATGCTCCCACATTCTCATGTCCTGACCTAGGTAATGCCTTCTCAAGCTATTTCCCAAGCTAACAATATGCTTTTATGGTGATCAATCATAAAAACAACCAACAAATAGAATGCAAGACGAAAACAACAATCAATAACTCAATTCCAAAACAATATCATAGAATTACAATCATAATTCATGTCTTCAACCCTAGAGGAAGGGTTCTTGCCATGCATATTGTAAGTAAAACTACGTTAATCTACTCCTAATCTACTATTAATCTACTCCTAACTACATACTTACATGAGATTGGTAGATGAGAAGGGGAATTTGATAAAGCCTAGATGAGTTCTCTCCCACTTCTCCCTTCACTCCCTATGGTTTTTAAGATAAAATGCGTGACCAAATGAAAATAGGCTAAAGGGCCCTGTTTATAGTAAATGAACGTGCATAATTTGCCCCTGTCGTGGAACGGCTCCGTGTCTGGAGTGTATCGCGGAGCACTGCCTCCCGTGACACGGAGGCATCGCAACTCACTGGAAATCAACCGAAAATCGGCTTCGGCGGAACCTTGCCGCGATAGCAACATGGCACACTGCTTGGGCAGCGCGTCACCACTCTTGGTCCTTGGAGCCACCCTGCCTTGGCACGCTGCCAACGCGCAGGGTGGCTGTCTTGGGCCTCCTCTTTGCCGACGTTCCGTGTTGATTCTGTCTCAAGCCTCTACTTCACCAACTCATGAATTAGCTCCTCAAAAGTCATCAAAAACCTACAAAACAAAGGCTAATCATGTTGGTTAGCACATATCTTCACTTTTATATAAAATCACATGAAAATGTATCAAATATCTTAGACAACACGACTAATTTAAGCTATAAAGCGTATCACGGGACCTATGTTATTTCCCGTGATCACAACCCCACACTTAAAGCCTTGTTCGTCCTCGAACAACCTTTTACTATCATCGCCGAAATTTAAAACTAATTGCAGTGTAATTCAATGCGGCCTATAATGATTACCACGTCAGACCTTAAGTTAAAATAAACATACTATGAAATACAACTATGTTAGACTTCTTAACCTCAAGGAATCGACTCTCAATTTTAACAAACTCATGTCAATCAACTGATTAAGAAATCCCACATGAATTTTATCCTTCATTAAACATGTGCCCTCTTTTACGGAAGAGTTACCCAGGCACACATAAAACAATTTTTACATCTTAACATGTGTGGGTATATAAAAAGATTTTACACTCACTCTCACAAAGAATTCACATGCTTCATGTCATGACCCATAAGCTTTCCCTTAGTGTTTTACTCCACTAATTTGAGGATATATGAATGTAAGATCAAGTAGAACTTTTAGGATGTAATGTAACTCAGGTAAAGGTAGGTACTATTATGGCCCGTAGTAGAGACTATCTTTCTAAACGCTTTTAATCATCACGCCCTCATGGCGAACTTCCCCTTCCCTTACTTCACTTTTTATCCTTGATGGTTTTCTTTTTCCTCTTTTGTTTCCCCTTTTATTTAGGCACTTTTGACTTGTCGATGAGAGCTCTATGAATAATTTCATTGCTTTGTTTTCTTGCTCCTTAACGATGATCAACCACTTTTACACCAGTGCACCTTTGTCCTTTCTCAACTTCTACAACTTGCTACTTTTCATTTCTTTTCATTCTCCTCACTCCTTTCTCTTTCAGATTTTTCTTCTTCAAGCGCTTAGGAGCTTTGGGTCAAATTCAAGGTTAATAAAAGAATAGTTAAGCCATGTTGCAGCTATCAAGAATAGGCTCAAGGCTCAACAGGGCTAACTAGAGTTCATTTCTCAAGGTAGGTAAAACGAGGGATAAAAATTGGGTTAATTCAAAGAATTGCCTAAATCATCTCCTACAATTCATATCCTTCATTTCGCTTCATACACACACCAGGCAAGTTCTAGACAATCCACAATAGCATAGAATACACAAGAAATATTACACTCACTGCACATGCTCAATTCAAGACACATTAAATGAGACTCTTACTCAGCTAATCACAAGAATTCAAATTTAGCTTCAATAATATTGAGTCAAATTCAAGAGCCTAAGTGTCTCAAACAAAGTTATACAATTGCATACTTCAATACTGAACATACTTGCCCCTTACAACCATATATAGCACATAACAAGAACATCAAGCATCCATTAGCTACAATTTCAAAAACCCGACATCTATCGACTAATTTTCCTCAAGACGTCGTCATCCATCCATCGTCGGAAACAGTCCCTCACTATGACTAAAACAATATGTACAGACAAATAAAATAAAAAGTAAAAATTTTATTCTTCAGTTCAAACACCCCCGTCGGAAAGTACCGAAAAATAGCGGGTGATGAATTCGTAAGCGGTTCTCAAATTTTTCAAACTTTCCCACAAGCATTCTCCATTCACCAATAATTTGTTAGGCACAAAAATTTTGAAATTTCATTGAAATTTTCCCTCACCCCACATAAATGTGCTATGTCCCCGTAGCATCAAATTAACATTTCAAGGCGAGATACTCCCTGAGGCCTTTAGGCCGTAGTAGCATGTTTTCCACAATGCCCGAGCGGGTGGTCGACCCCACACTTTCCTTTTCTGCTCTTCCTACCTTCCTCCTCCGAGGGTATCCCCTCCACCTGTGCCTAACTTTCCACCAAGAACACAAACAAACAAATTAAAAAATAAAAAATCAAAACAAAAATCAAAATTTCAAAGTGTACCTGAGGTACCCTTGGGTTACTCCCGACAGCGCCTTATTTTACGTCGTCGCACGACGTGGACTGCCCCTTTCCAGGACATCCTCATACACGGGTTCTCTTTCGGGAGCCATCTCCTTTCTTCTGCTGTTGAGAAACAGCCTCCCTCTGTTCCTCCCTTTCTCCAACTTCTTTACAATTTAGAAACCTTTATCAGACTTGGGCGGAACACTTGATATTGCCTTTGGCCGTGCACTGTGGAATCCACCGCCCCACACTTATCCTCTGCCAACACACTAACTTGACAAAGGTTTCTGTAGTGTGCGGATGGGTTTAGCTCTTGGTAGACCCGGAAGATTTCTTCTTCATCCTCGACCCTCATTTTCAGGGTCCCTTCTTTTAAATCAATCACCGCTCCTCCGGTGGCAAGAATATATAAATCCAAGATTCCAAGTTCCTGGTCATAACACAATCTAGAATAATAAAATCATGATCATAATAAATTTACTCTTTGATGAAGGTCCTCTATGATTGATCTGGTACCCGTGACATCAGCCAGCTTGCAACATCAACCTTGTCGGTCTCGGTCTTCCCAACCCCAAGGTGTTGAATAAGGATAAAGGCATTAGATTAACTGCTGCCCTAAATCCACTGACTCAGACATGGCTTTACCAATTTATATGGGGAGGAGTAAAACTCCTGGGGTCTTTAGGCCTTTGGCATTTGCTCAATGCCACTGTGGTACTCCTCGGTTAATTGCTACGATCCTGGACGTCCACCAACCTAACTTTATTCGCCATCACGTCCTTCAAGTATTTAGCATACTTGGGCATTCCCTACAAGACATCAATAGAGGCAAATTTATGTGAAGTTCTTTGAAAGTCTCAAAGAACTTTTTGAAATGTCCTCCTCCTTGCTCCTTTTTGAATTTCTGAAATGGTGGTAGTGGTCTTTGTGCTGGCTGCAATGAAGATTGCACATTTTGTTGCCCAGCACCTTGATTTGCTCCAGTATTGGTGGATGGTCCTGGTCTTACCAACTCCGGTTGCACCTCTTTTCTCAACTCTTTAGGCACTGCATCGGCTAACTGTCTTCCGCTTCTAAGACTGATGGCATTGATCTGCCGGGGGTTAGGATCTGCATCGCTTGGTAATCCCCCTTTGCGGCCTCATATTTTGAGCAGCTGCTATTGACCCATTTGCTTTTCAAGATTGCAGGTGGCACTTGTGATTCATTAAATCTGCTGCCATCCTTGCACGATTACGCTAAGCGGTCGGGGTCTCCATAATTTTTCTGCAGTGTTTCCTCATGCGGCTGCTACTATGCCCCTCAATCTGCCTATTCTGCTGATACTGATGTTGTTGAGGTTGCATAAAATTCTGCTTTTGGTTTCCACCCCGAGAAGAATTTGGGTGTACTGCCAATTTACATTGGAGTTGTTTCGAAATTCTGATTGTTCCGCTGCATATTACCAACAAAATTGACTGATTCCGGATTGGCTCCACAAGATTCTACGTTGAGCCCGTGTACCACAAATTTCACACCAACTCGGAGCTTGCTGAACAGCGTTAACCTGGCCCTGGTGTTGGTGCATACTCAGTTTATTGGTAGTCAACATCTGATGTTGGAAACGAAGCTAAGCTTGTCTTTGCCAAGGCATTTCAAACCCTCTGCTTCTGTTAACCCTGCTCTTCTTCCTGCCCCTCTCGATGACTCGCTGTGCCACTCTGGATTTCCTTGTGCAATTCTGTTCAACAAAATGTACAACTCATCATACGTCTTTTCAAGGCTTGCCCACCCGCTGCGAGTCTAGTAATATTTTTGTATGTGGGTCTAGACTTTCTACAAAGGTATGGACCAGCACTTCATTTGATTGCTGATGATGGGGACAGTCTCTCAATAATGACTTGAATCTTTCCCAAGCCATATACAAGTTCTCATCAGGCTTCTGCTTGAAACTGAGTATCTCACTTCTCAACTTTGCGGTCTTGCACGACGGAAAGAATCTGATAAAGGAACTTTCTAGCCAAGTCATCCCTTGAAGTTATGGAGTTCGGTGGCTCAGCCTTCCAGCCACTTTTTAACCTCTCCCAACAATGAAAATGGGAGAGGGTCAATCGGACATAGTCTGTGGACACGCCGGTGGGGACGAACGTGTCACTTATCTCAAGAAAGCTCTGTAAGTGCTGCTGCGGGTCCTCATATTGCCATTCCAGTGAACTGACCACTAGAGAGATGTAACAGCTGCACCATATTCTGTTTAAGCTCAAAAAGTTCCTCGGGCCGGTTTACGGATACTAGAGTCACATTCGTCGCTAGTGGGATTGCCACTTCACGAACTGGTCTTGCTGCCATTGCTTACGATAACGTTGTGCTTGTCCTGCGGGTGGTTGTTGTTGTACCTTTTCTTGAAGTCTCTTCAGCTTTTCTCTAGAGCTACTCTCCTTTGCAAATGGATTTGACGTTCAGGTTCCAGCAACGGTTCCACAAGCTTTCTATTTCTAGCCAGCTCGGCAGGACAACCTGTCACCTGCAAATAGACAAACTAAGACCAAGTTTTCTCAACACTTAAGGAAAATTTAAAAATCACACAAAAATAGATAAATTATCAAAACTTCGCCAGTCCCCGGCAAGGCGCCAAAAACTGACGTGCCCACCAAGTGTACAGGTCGTGCAAGTAATATAGTGGCTCTATTTAAGAACCGGATTACTCGAACCCAAGGGACTGGACCCATTCCTCTAACTATCCATTTATAGCGTGAATCTTAATTACCTAAAGTGTTGGTTATAGACATTTTCGTTTGAATATTATTTAAGTCTAAGTTTGGGTCAACGAAATATTCGAAAGTGCTCTAGGAGCAATATAGGGTTAAAACCAATTAATCATGCGATAATACGATTTGCAATGGAACAAGCATGGTCCTATCGATTGTTATTTCACATAATTAAAATTGCATGTTCATGGTCTTTCGAGCCTCTTAACACGGCAATCTAGCCTCACTGCATCATTGTGAGCGAGGAGTTTAATTTCTAGTCGCGGGCAATCAATTATGTTGTGGTTTTTGCGGGAAACGATTAGGGACTTTCTGCGTCTAACCATTTAACGCAACTCAGCCGCACCTACTTCTTCGAGTGGTGATGTGACATCCCAAGTTGGTCTTTCATAACCCCGTGTGTCAACCAAGCAAGGTGTTAGGTATATTTCTATCCAAACACGGAACCTCTCCCGAGATTACTTCGTGCTCCCCACATTCTCATGTCCTGACCTAGGTAATGCCTTCTCAAGCTATTTCCCAAGCTAACAATATGCTTTTATGGTGATCAATCATTAAAACAACCAACAAAACAGAATGCAAGACGAAAACAGCAATCAATAACTCAATTCCAAAATAATATCATAGAATTATAATCATAATTCATGGCACAGCCTAGAGGAAGGGTTCTTGCCATTCATGTTAGTAAAACTACGTTAATCTACTCTTAATCTACTATTAATCTACTCCTAACTACATACTTACATGAGATTGGTAGATGAGAAGGGAATTTGATAAACCCTAGATGAGTTCTCACTTCTCCTTCACTCCTATGCAGTTTTTCTGAATAAAATCTTGACCCAAATGAAAATAAGAGCTAAGGGCCTATTTATAGTAAATGGAGAACGTGCATAATTTGGCCTGTCGTGGAACGGCTCCGTGTCACGGAGTGTATCGCAGAGCACTGCCTCCGTGACACGGAGGCATCAAAAGCTCATGGAAATCAACCCGAAAATCGGCTTCAGCGGAACAACACACCGATAGCAACGTGGCACGCTGCTTGGGCAGCGCGTACACACTCTTGGTCGCGGAGCCCTGCCTTGGCACGCTGCCAACGCGCGCAGAGGTGGCTATCTTTAGGCCTCCTCTTTGCCGACGTTCGCGGGTTTATTCCGTCTCCAAGCCCTCATACCAACTCATGAATTAGCTCCTCAAAAGTCATCAAAACCTACAAAGTAAAAGGTAATCATGTTGGTTAGCACATATCTTCACTTTTATATAAAATCATTATATAAAATCACATGAAAATGTATCAAATATCTTAGACAACACGACTAATTTAAGCTATAAAGCGTATCACGGGACCTATATTATTTCCCGTGATCACTTGTAATGACTGGGATGATTTCCTAAGCGACCTATGTGACAAGCATTAAGTCGACTGGAGCTAATGGTTACTGATAGTAGCCAAATGTATGGAAAGTTTTCACTAAGTTCACTAGACAACCCTGGTTCCACTAACTCAAAGGTAAGACCAACCTAACAAGATTCTAGTCCTGGAGCCATCGAGGTATGCCAATGGCCTGCGGGCGAACTTTACTGTCTATACAAGTGTCAACCAGGAAGTTATATCACCTCGCTGTGCCTTATGTTGCCAACTTTACCAAGTTAGGCCCAATAGCTATCCACAAGCTTCTCAGGCCCTGGTACGACCCCAAGACATCAATATCCCATCAATATTATGAACAAAAGAACATGGGAGTCTCTATGACACTCCTAGCATTAGTCACACTTAACATTCTCTTTCCCGACAGAGGATACTATAATATAATCTCAAAACGTCTTGTAGCAGCTAACCACAACACATATGATCATTATTCACTTTCAAAAGCATAGGTCATATCACTATACTACTAAAATAACTTGTCAAAAATATTAGCCTTAACATACCTCGAATGCCGACTTCTGTTCACCCAAACAGTTTTCAACCTGAAGCCAATAATTCCACTAAATTACAACCTTTATACTGAGAGAATAAGGCTATTTCAATAGTAGGATTTTCAAAAAAAATTGATATATTTTGAAGAACATTGACTACTATTCAACTTCATTCTATTCGGTCAAAAACTCATAAATTCTTGAGAGTTTAGAAGATAGAAATACTTACCCTACTTGCAGTCTCTTAGGACTTGATTAGAAGTGATTCTGACAACTTTTACTCGACGGGGTTCCAGTACTCCAAGCAAATTTCCAAGAAATAACTCCGCAGGGACATTCCTCGTAGGCTTAAAACTCATTATCCAAAATGAATTTGCATTTTAACGGAGTTTAACGGCATAATCTGGCGAAAATCTGATGAAAACCTTGTAACCTTGGCATCTCACTTGAACTCTCTGTTTAGGGGAATATTAAAATGAATCCAACTTGAACCAAGTTAAATATATATATATATATATATATATATATATATATATATATATATATATTGAGGGGAGTGGTGGTTGGATGCGTCGGTTGGATGCGTCGCATGGTCCATCGCGCCAGAGGGCTGCTGCGCTGTGCAGGCCCTCACGGCCTGGCCTGGCCTGGTCCTGTCGACCCACTCAACAATGTGCTCACACGTCCTAGTATTGAGACTTCTCCATACGTGCCCTAATCTAACCATTCACCACAAGCACACACACACGTACGCTAATTGTTAATGTCTTACAGTGTGTAACAACATTCCCTTTTTGTTGGCAATAATATGGTTGCTTGTTCCCTAAAAAGGTTAAAGAATGCGAGAAGTGAAGGAAGTTAGGCTTTAACTCTGTATAGTGATTAGATGGAAGTATTGCACGTCTTCTCATATGGTTTGGTATGATTGTTAATAGTAAGGAAAATTGTAGAAGACAGGGAAGTTTTTGGATGGTCTAAGCAATAAGGGAGTAATGAAATGTATGTAGCGATAAGCTTGAATATTGTATTGATTAATGTGTGGATTCTTGCATTTGCGACTACTTCATGAAGTTCGAGGTAGTTTGATCATTGTGATAAGGATGGATAATGTTCTTGGCGATGACCCTAGATGCAAAGAAAATCTTATTGAACATTAGAAATACCTAATAACCTGATCAATTATTGATGGACCCAAGAAGTAGTGTCTGGGAAAGTTCTATAGGGATATCAGGGTGTTGAAGAGGCTACTTGGAAAGCCAAGAAAAGAAATGAGAGTGAATTATCGCCATTTGTTACTTGATCTAAAAGAAAATGCTTAATGACGATGTTCCATTCTATTCTATGTGTAGCGCACTCATGATCCATGATTATGTCACTCAAACTAAATGAAGCTTATGTACAATGCTATGTCGGTCAAGTTCTATAAATCCATGACCAATTGTCAATATGCTCTGGCTATATTAATGTTCCATCTCAAACATCTCTTATAATTCGTGCCTATAGTCCTTCTTCTGTTAACGTCATGTGTTACAAGTATGATAGTGGTGAGAGGTATTACCTTTTATGATCCCACAAACTCATGTCCCATGTTATGCTACTCATGATCCATAAACTCATGTTTTATGATATGCTCTCCATGTTCGAGAGAACCCCTACTATAACACGTCTATTCTAAACTTAGAATTTCCCATATGACTCGTGCCTACTAGTTCTTCCTTAGAATGTTATGGAATTCCTTATGATGATGATTCCTATGATGATGCATGAAGGTATAGGTAAGTTTTAGGGAGAATTTCCTTTTGATTCTTTAAACAAGACAAGAGGAGCCATATGTATATTACTGATATATTCTTTCATGTTAAGCATTATGTGATGCCCAATGAGGCTTATGATAATGTTTCTAGTTAGCTGGCACAGGTTTGAAAATTTGGGATAACTCTATTTACAAAGAAAACTCTGCCAAATTTTTTGAAAAGTTCCAGAGTTAGAGTTTGTTAGTGCCGGTAACCATCATTCGAGGTTAAATGATCCCAAGGGGTAGATATTGTAACACTTCTTACTGTCATACTAAGATTTGATCTATTTTATGTATGTGTATAAAAACTAACCCAAAAAACATTTTTTATGAATCTTAAGTGTTTGGAGGAGTCAATCATGAGCTACAATGTGTTAAAAAAGTTTGGAGTTGGTTAGAAATTGAAATGGGTCAATTTTTGTGACTTTCGCTAAGAGTGGGAGAGCACGTACCATACCTGGCACCATAAATAAGATGTGAGATTCAGGAACTACTATTCCTATCCATGAAGACATATACATAGTGTAAATGAGAAGTACGGCCAAATGTTGGCCATACATGAGAAGGAAAATATGTACAGAGAGAAGAGTGAAGAGTATGTGAAGTGTACAAACAAGGGTCCACTTTATATGATCATAAATACCAATTTATGAAGTATTTTTGGGTGATTCAACCCCTCAAATTGAAATCTTTGAGTCTTATTTCTAATGCATCTGACCTTGCATCAATCGGAGTTCGAAGTAAAACGTTATAGATACTTTCCTGAGGCGTTGTCAAGCTATTGCGAACCGTGGACCAAGACGCGGCCAGTGCCTTGAAAGTGTGGCCTGCAGATGGAAAATTTTGTTCTTGAATCACTAAACAGTGATTGGTCAGTCGAGGGTGCAAACATGGACTAAAATATGGCCCGCGCCTTGGGATGTGCGGCCCCAGATTGCAAATTTTGGCCACGGAATGCAATTTTTTTTCGTAAAACATGATTTTAGCCCCTATTTAAAATGTGATTTTGAATTCACTTCCTTATTTATTCATCCCTATTTGACCCCAAATACCCATAAGCTCTCAAAAATCCTTCTAAGCGTAGAGAAACATCTCACATGATCTTACAACATAAAACCACGAATCTCTCAAGATTTTGACATCTCCTCTAGCAAGGTCAAGAACTACTTTTGGGTTCACAACTTGGAATCTTTAGCACAAATTTTTTCTCCAAGGTAAGTAACTTTCCTAAAATCTTGCATGAGTATTATTTTCTACTCCTTAGGGATGTTTTAAGGTCAGGACTCATGTGATGGTTCTAGAAAGTCACGAGTTCATGTGATGACTATAGATTAGGATTTATGGGACAATTTTGGTGTTGGGGATGGATATGGTTATTTTGGTTGGACTTGAAGCGGTTATGCATAATATTACTGGGCGGTATAAAGAGGTAGGTGTTAGTACACCCTACCTATAGGATGCTCGAATATCCTATGCCCTCCAGGTGTCCGATGAAATGCCTCTATGACTTGAAATTCATCGTTAAGGTGTTGATTGTAGTTTTTATCCATATAACTGTTGTAGATTGACGTCATAAAGAGATTGTTGCTTCTCGGTGATTATTGTGAGGCCAAAGATAAGGTATATAAGGCTATTTCTATGTGTGGAAACCTTATTGTTCTTCTCCCATGCTATGTTATTCATTCCTATGAGCTTTCTCTCCATGTATGTATTAGAGTTATGACAAAAATATTATTTCTTGATCTTATTGATTCTTATGAAATCCAATACTGCCTATGATGTTGCTCATCCTTTATATTACCTCTTTTTCAAGAATTTTATAAATTTCTACACAAAATTACGAAAGCATGAAAGATATGAAATTCCTTCGAAGTTAGAGTTTGATGATTCCTCTTAACGATTTACTTATGAAATTCTTCTTCTTCTTCTTCTTAAGTTATTAGGGTTAAGGTCAAGAACTTTATGTCTATGATGAATTTCTTTAAAAACTCTATGAGTTCCTATGTATGTTTTATGATCATTCTTGATTGCTCCATGAGTCTCCATGTATGTCTATGATCCTACTGATCCTTCTATGATTTTCACGACTCCTTTTACGAAATGTTTCAATCTCTTATAACTAGGATTTTTTCTCTAAAAGAGAAGTTTTAATTATTTTATGAATTATGCTTTTTCCTCTACAAGAGTAGTTTTAGTGACTTTATGAACTATAATTTTTTCTCTAAAAGAGAAGTTTCAATGATTTTTATTAACAATGATTACGACAATGATGATTTATGAATTTAAAGGACTTATAATGATGAAGAACTATTATTATGATACGATGATGGCTTATGATGATAAGATTGATTGCTTAAATATGTTTTCGAGTGAATCTCGCTATGTAACAAAAAAGGGAGTAGTATTATTAACCGAGAAAGCTTCATGCCTGAAACTACATATGCCAACGTAGGATGATGGATCATTTTTGTTGGTTGGGGAAACTCCTATATGCCTCTGGTACGGGCTGTTATGGATTTTTCCAGGAAACTGTGTTATGATGTCTTATACCCCTGCAAGGTATGAGATGACATAACTGATCGAGTTGAGATTAGATTGTATGTTTAGATGGTAGTTCATGTCAGTTAAGTTAAGAACCTTCCATAATGAAGTAATGAATGATAATGTAAAATTTGATTTTCAAAACAAAAGTCAACATATTGACTTCATATTCTTGACTTCCCTCATATTATGTCTATACTTTTGGTTGTCCTGTCTATTATCAGCTATGTTGTATTTCATTCAGCCATTTTGTATACAGTACAATCCTATGTACTCACATTCCTTTTATCGGGGCGCTGCATTATTTTATAATACAGACTCAGGTACTTAGATCGACAATCGAGCTGCAAAGCTAGGATTCTCTCTATTTTGCTATTGGTGAGCCCCACTTGTTTTGGGCTTAGTTACTTTACCCATCTTTAGGAGTTTTTGACTATAAGGTATGCCGTTGCCTTGTTCTGATAAAATCAGTTATTTCAATTATGATAGATGCTTCATAGACTATTTTTCATGTTATGTAAACTCGGCAAGTCTCTCTATAAATTAATTTTTTTTTATTTTTTTAAAAGGTTAAATCTAATGATTATTCCGCTTGTGTTAGATGAATGCTCATGATGTATGCCATGTTATGTGGTTCGCTCGGATCAGAAATGGCATCGGGCGTCGGTCACGCCCAGGGCTTGAGTCGGGGCATGACATTATTATCTTCGACTTCCTTCTATCTGTTCATAGTTATGTGTAACTATTTCATTCGAAGCTTTGTGAGAAGAGTTTCTTTGATGAGCTATTAGAGGTTGGATATCGAGTGTGTTAGCTAGAACAAGTTCTTTACTTGTCATTGGATATGCTGCTGGTTTCTCTGGGTAAGTTTTAATCACACCTTTATCTGGTTGTAGCTGTTGTTCCACTTTTTGTAGTTCCTTCCACTCATCATCTTCTTCTGTATTTTCTAAACTGCTTGAATTTTCAGTAGCTTGAATAACCGTTTGTGGGTATGCTGCATTCTGCTGTATGTTTTTGACCTTCTTTGAGCTATCTGCCTCATAGTCTTCCTCTATCCCAGACCCCTTCTAATATAAAATATTTCACTTGTTCTTATTTGTTCCTTTTTCTATATTTATAACTTCCTTTCATGTTGTAAATAATTGATTTAGTTTTTTACTTACCTTGAGTTACTCTACCTCTCCTTGCTTTGTAATTGTTGATGTTCTTCCCTTGATATTGTGATAGTAAGTGCAACAAATTTATTCTGTGTCTGAATCTGCCCATCCTTATCAATTTGCTTTCCTGTATTTTCAATTTCTTGGATGGTTCATGAATTTCCTTTTATGATTCCCTTACTCATTGTTACTACATTTCAATCCTCTAGGTTACCTTGCTTTACCATTATTAAGTTTTCATGGAAAGGAGCCAGTCATAAGCCTTTCCTTTTTAGCTATTTGTTTCTCCCGGATAGTTTCTTTACCTTGTGAATTATGTTCTTTACTATTTTCCTTTTCATCATTGTTATTAATCCTTTTGTGTATCAGTTCTGGGTGAATGATTCTCAAATACATGATACCCTTGTAGTTTGCATTCCATGCAGTATTTTGGTAGGTAGTCATATTAAATTTGTACCTTAACCGTCCTTATTGCTCCTGTATTCTCATATTCAATATTCATTCTTACATGGTCTAGTAATTTTGCTATTAGATCCATCACGACTTTCACTTTTGCATGACTAGGCTTATTTTATTTATTGTAGCCATATCTAGATGAAGCGGTGTGCCTAACGCTGATGCTAAGGAGAATAGTGATTCCTTCACATAATATATTATAACAGATTAGGAAAATATATCCATGCTATACCTTTTGTAGTCTCTTTTCTACTTTGAAATTTGAGTCATATATTAGAGGTCT